>JAVSIQ010000216.1:0-135180 GCA_038502775.1 Hippodamia convergens
GTGTCCAATCAAGATCGACTTTGTGTCTCACGTAAAAAAGATAGAGATTCTAAAAAATTCCAAAACCTCAAAAGGGACCACTTTGAGATTAGTGCATGACCTTACAGAATAGCAAAGGAGTTAGAATAGCATTTTGCTAGGCAAGATAAAAATAATATCTGCTATATTAGGAGAAATAAACTATACATCAACAACAAGGGTTTCACCGTTGCTGAGCTTGAGCGTCGGAACCAAGAGGGAGATAGTGAACCCGAGTTTCAGGCTTGTCAACACAGTGACCCGGGCACACCTTCTGCTGGAGTGATATATGATACAAATGAGGAACTTTCTTACAACAAGAACGATCAAGAGCCGGACACACCATCTGCTAAGGGTATATCCGCTACTGAAGAATTTTCTTCCAACAGGAGCCATCAAGGATCCCTGCAACTTCCTGGTCAAACCATGGTCTCATCGCAGAAATCAGGAGTCCTGGTGACTTCTGGTGTTTCTAAGAATGGTAAGGAGTTGAATAAAGTTTTACCTAAGAACAGGCCTAAAACGAGAAAGAATCTCGCTAAATAGACGGTTCTGTGTGTATTCTTTTTTGGCTCGATTTCTTTTCTTTTTTGTATATTTTATTTGTAATTTTGTTTATTTCAATTTGTCAAATGGATGTATATGTGAGAGATTATCAGCCAGTTCAGGTCGAGACCGTTTCTTCAACGGAACTCTTGCATTGTAATACCATACTTAAGAGCGCGGGTGACAATGCTTTCTCCTTATTTCATAATAATATTAGGAGTATACAGAAGAATTTTGAGGAGTTTCAGGTAATGCTCCAGGGAATGAATTATATGTTCGATGTCATAGTTTTAATGGAGACATGGAGGATTCACGATTTGGGCTTGTTTGGTATTGTGGGATATGATGCGGTGTATTCTGAGGGAGGTTTCAACAAAAACGATGGTATTGTGTTTAAAAAGTAATATTTTGTATGAATACAATATCATGAATTTGAATGATACAAAAGCTGTAGAGGTGATATTAACAAAACTCAGAAAAAAATTCAGAGTGAAATCCATTTATCGTTCCCCATCTACCTGTCCTAGGACGTTCAATGCAGAATTACAAGATTATTTCCAGAAGAATAAACAATTTTTGATGTGAATGTGGTTACCGGCGATATAAACATTGACATTTTGTGGTGAAAGTGATTTTTGTCACGAATATTTGAATATTTTACATGAGAATAACTTCATTTCAATGATAAATAAGGCAACTCGAATGCAGGGTACGAGCGGCACATGTTTGGATCACATTTTCGTCAGGACTGTGGAATGTTAGTTTCTTCCCGGTTATTTTTGAGAGTACTGTATCAGATCATTTTTCTGTGATACTTCAATATAAATTCGATTCTATAAAAATAAAACCTAAAAAGAACAATAACGTATATAAGACTTATATTGATAAGAATAAATTACATAATATGCTAGCTTGCAAAACCTGGTCCAATGTATACGGGAGTGATGATGTCCATGCAGCAACCAAATCGTTTGTAGGAGAACTACAACAGAGTTTTTCCGCCTCTGCTACAAGGGTTGAACTGAAAAGAAAACTAATTAGAAGAAAACCTTGGATTTCGAATGGTCTATTGCTTTCAGTGAAAAAGAATGTAATGTTCAAAGAACTGAGGAAAAGTCCTAATAATTCAAAACTCCAGAATGAATTTAGGTTATACAGAAATAAGCTGAATGGCGTAATTAGAACGGCAAAGAATAACTATTATAGGGAAGAGGTAGAGAAAAGAACTAGAAATATGTGGACATCTATAGGACATTTCGAAAATAGAGTATATTCGACGGGAATCAAAGAGATAAAGTCTGAGAGAAGACGTGATACAGGATAAAAAGGAGATGGCTGAAATGTTTAACGATTTCTTTACGTCTGTAGGTTCAGGTTTGGCCAAAAAAATTAAAAAAAGGGACGTCGAGTTTCCTCTCAGGAGAAACCCGAATTCTTTGTTCATGTACCCGACTGAGAAGCTAGAGGTCGTGAAAGTGGTTAAAGAACTGAAATCTAATAAAGCCCCAGGTCTGGATAATATTGGGGCAGATATTCTCAAGGAATGTGTTGAACATCTGGCCGAGCCCTTGACATACATTATGAATATGTGTTTGCAAAATGGAGTATTCCCAGAATCTTTGAAATTGGCAGTCATAAAACCACTCTACAAGTCCGGAGATAGGCGAGATGTTTCAAACTATAGACCTATATCACTTCTCTCTAATGTGTCTAAAGTTTTCGAGAAGGTGGTAAAAATTAGAATAATGGGCTTCATTAAGAGGTTCAATTTGGTGTCTCAGAGTCAATTCGGATTCATAGAGGGCAGGTCAACTGAGGGGGCTATAGCAAATTTAATAGGAAAGATATATAATGCTGTGGATAAAAGGAAACCTGCTGTTCATTGATCTTGCCAAGGCATTTGATACCGTGAGCCATCCAGAATTAATGAAGACTCTTGAGGCTGTTGGATTTCGGGGATTGTCATACCAACTGATGGAGAGTTACCTCGAGCACAAAGAGCAATGTGTCGCCATTGATGATGAGGTGAGCTGTACTGGTGTGGTTGTTATGGAGTGCCACAGGGAACAGTTCTTGGGCCTTTATTATTTGTCTTGTACATTGATTCATTGTTCGATATATCTATTCCTGCTGAAATCACGAGTTTCGCGGATGACACGGTCTTTTTTTTCGAAGATGATAGCTGGAATTACCTGAGAGAAAAAATTATTAATACGTTTCCTGTCATCATGAATTATTTTAACAATAAATTACTCACTGTTAATATGGAGAAGACTATGTTAATGCCATTTACTAGCTACGAGAATAATCTGCCAGTTTACAAAACTATAGATGTTTCAATGGAAGGCAGTTCCCTCCAATTGAAGTCCGCAGTGACAGTAAAATACTTAGGGGTAACCCTTGATTGTCATCTGAGATGGAGTGCCCACATCGCTGGTCTGACAAGGAAGATCAGATGTTTGGTGGGCAGGTTCAGAAATTTGAGGAACATTCTTGACGTCGAACATCTCAAGATGATTTATCATGCTTTAGTGCAGACTCACCTCTTGTATGGTATAATCGCCTGGGGGGGAATGACCAATTGTTACTTGAAGAATTTAGAGATAGTACAAAAATGGATTATAAAGGTAATATTGAACAAACCAATTACTTACCCTAGTGATGAGCTATTCAGTGAGTCTGGGTTGATGGACATCCGACAATTGTATGCTTTCACCTCAATAGTACAACAGCGAAAAATATAAGTATGGCACATCCTGTCGATCATGTGTATAATACTAGGTACAAGTCGAATGCGTTAAATGTTCCAAAGATGTCGAAGACCATTGGCCAACGCTGTTTTAGTTATCTTGCTCCGAGGATATATAGTGTGGTGCCGGGCTGTTTCAAGTTGCTAAATTCAATTTCACTTTTTAAGTCGAAAATTAAAGAATGGATCAGAGGATGTTCGCGAACATTTATCAAACAACTTGTAGACGTGAAGGGTGGTTGAAATTCTGGAGTGTGTCTCGATCTTTTGTATTTTTTTAACCTGATTTTGTCTTTGTATCCGTTTAGAGTGGTGAAGATTTATTTATGTTCTTTTTTCTTTGGGGTAAATTTGTAGAAAATGTTAAAATGGAAAACTGGTACCCACGTACAGGCTTTGCCTTTGTGGGTGACAACATATATTTTTTTCTTTGTGATATTTACATGTGGATGTACTTTTCTTTCTTGTGAATAAATCTATTATTATTATTATTATTATTATTATTATTATTATTATTATTATTATTATTATTATTATTATTATTATTATTATAATTATTATCAGTAATGTTCAGGTAACGATAAGGTGGCAGGTTACTTGAATAATGTGAGAAAGGTAAAAATCTTGTTTTTTCTCTATTAATAGTTAGAAGTTTTTTTCAAGAAAATTTAGTACAAACTTGAAATCATTTCGTAAAATTTCCTCCAAAATCGACCATGATTCCCTTTCATAAAAAATTGCGTGTTATCATCATACGAAATTAATGTTCCACGGATAGAAAGCGAGAAAAAGGAGTTAATATAAATCATGAAGAGAACAGGCCCAAGAGTTGTTCCCTGCGGAACCCCGAATTCCATTTCCCTCAAGGAGCCTAATGAATTTCCAACTCTAACCGTTTGTGACCGCCCAATTAGATAGCTGGAGAACCACTCGAGAGTACTCTCCGTGAACCCATAATATTCTAATATTGTGAGTAATTCCAAATGATCCACCGTATCAAATGCCTTACTTATGTCAATAAATATGCACAGACTTGCCTTTGATCTATCCAGTGATGCGTAGATTCTGGATGTTAGAGAAGCAATAGCATCCTGTGTTGAACGACCGGTTCGAAAGCCATATTGACCATCGTTCAAAATCTGATGCTCCTCCAAAAATGACATTGTTCTAGAGTGTACAATTTTCTCAAAAATTTTTGAAATGCTTGAAGTTAACGATATCGGACGATAGTTGTTAACCGATGCTTTGTTACCTGTCTTGTATATTGGCACGATAACGGACGTTTTTAAAATTGAGGGAAAAATTCCGGTAGACACAGACCTATTTATGATGTAGGTTAACGCTCCAGCTATGTTAATCGCTATATTCTTCAAAGTTCCAGCCATGATACCATCAAGTCCAGGAGAAGCACCGGATCTCAAAGAGTTTTATAGCACTTACTATCTCGCCCTCATCAGTCGGCCTTAGTGTGAAGCTGAAAGGTTTTTTTTCTATTTATTGGCCCTTGGTTTCCAACCCTCGATCTAATTTCCCCAGCCAGAGTTGGTCCAACCCCCGAGAAAACTATGCGAGGTAATCTGTTGTCCTCCATGCGTTTGGTATGCCTTTTCCTCTGTCTTCCCCACCTTATTACGTCCTGTACTCCGCATTGCTGTCTTATGTCTGTGTTTCTTATTCGGTCTCTTCTGGTCTTTCCGAGTATAGTTCTCAAGGTCCTCATTTGCGCCACCCTAAGCATGATTTCAGTTTTATTTGTTTCCTCGCGAACTTCTATTCCGTATGTCATTATTGGTCTAACACACGTTTTATAGATTATTGTTTAATGCCTCCTGGGGTTGGTATGTCTTGTGTCATTTCATTGTCCACTTTGACTTTAGTTGTATTGTCGACGTTTAGATTATATATAATTCTCACTATATTACTTGGTATGTTCTTATCTTCCAATATGTTAATTATGTCAGGAAGGCGAGCCTTATCGAATGCCTTGGTCAAATCAATGAAATAGACATATGCGGGCGTGTTAAACTCTATAGCTTTCTCTTTGATCTGCTTAATTATAAATATGGCATCTGTTGTTGATCTATTTCGCCTGAAGCCTTGTTGTTCCTCTCTATTTATGACCTGTGCCTCCAGTTTCTCCTTTAGGATTTTAGTGAAGAGTTTCATGGTTGTATTCAATGGGGTGATCCCTCTGTAGTTTTCTGGCCGAGTTTTTTGTCCTTTTTAAAGACAGGTATGGTGATGCTATTGTGCCATTCTTTAGGTATTCCAGATGTCTGTAGAATTTTATCATATAGCAGTTTAAGGTACTTGCTCATCTCTGTGCCACCATATTTAATCATCTCATTTGTGATGTTGTCCGCCTTTCTATTTTATAGATATATAAAAATATTTATAGATATATAAATATATTAATCAATAGTATCAATATAGATCAATAGTATGCTACAGATTCTTAGGCTACAGAGAAAAAGCAGAATACCGAGATTAGTTTTTACTTCTATCGACAGTCCCCGAAGACACCGTTAAATTTTTTTCGGTTAGTTGAAAATCACTTTTGCTCATATGTTCATTTTCATGATAGATTAACTTTCGAAAAATATGAATATCAGAAGAGTTGAAGCAACACCAATTAAAATTCAAAGTTTCTTTGAAAGATTAGAGAGTTATCGAAACGCAAATAGAGGCCTAACTTAAATAAAGTTTTCCTTATTTTGACATTTACTCATGCGCATTCGCAAAAGATTTTAAGGTGGCCTGTAATAAAATACGGGCCTCCTGTACTTAACTTAAATAAAGGACAGCCGTATTTAAATAAAAGATCTCTTATTCTGACAGTTTTCGCAATCTTCTAGGTTAAATAGCTTCTCACAACTGTCAAAATAAAGGAAATGTCATAATAAAGTTGTCAAGATATAAATCGTTCCGATAGCTCAAATATCCGACCAACGTTAAGGGATTTTTTATTACAGGATCCTTTAATAAAGTGAGGCCTGTATTTGTGTTTCGATAACTCTCTATTAATCCTCCTTCAAACGTCTATCTTCGGTCTAACGTCTAATATTCGGTTTAATGAAGGATTAAAATTGTAATGGACTACCGAATTTTAATTGAAGTTCCTGCAACTCGGGTAAGTTCCCTAAAAATATTAAGTTTCTTTCACAAATTCCGATTCATTCGTCCAGTACTTATAACTCTCCAGTACTAATAAAGAAGCAAAACAAGAAGAATATAGCGAAGTGGTTCGTGCAACAAACAATTTATTTTTAGATGAATTTTGTAAGAGTAGCAGAGGACTGGTATTTAGTCCAAAATGACATATGCCTACTCTGTGGTATTATGATTAAGTATTTCGTTTTTAAACTTAATAATGTTAAGTGTTTTTATATATCACGTCTTTTGCATACCAAAATTGGTTAACTTTGAAAATATATTTATTGTGTTCATTTCTCGGGGCATTTCCGTGTTATTTTGAATCATATTTCAGTATCTTGTTTTAAAATATATTGTTTGCTCAATTCAATGTATATCTGTAGGCAGGGGCGGCCTTAGCCATTGCGAGGCCCCGGGCGGGAAGTCTCCGCGAGGCCCTTTTTCCTTCGTGAAAAGAATGTGATGCGGTTCTTCTGTATAGGTCATTGTCATATATTATAAAGATATGAAATTTGAGTTTGAATTGAAATATAATAATATAATATAACATATGAATATAATATAACTTTGGAAGATTTACAAAATTAACAAATACAGAAATGATAAATTTAAAATTCATGTTTGCGGCTTTTCCTAGCACTGAAATCTTTAATCAAAGTATCATAATCGATCGAATGAGCTACGTCATTTTCTATTGATAGAATAGCAAGGGCTGAAAGCCGATTTTGTGTCATCAAATTCCTTAAATATGTTTTTATGATTTTAAGTCTAGAAAAACTTTGTTTGTGAATAAATCATCCAGCGCCTGTCAAGCTTTCTTTTGATTGCTCGTTTCCTTTTTGAACTACCCGACTCGAATTTTCTACCGGCATCTCGATCACGCGAACTCATTTCGAAAATCATGTTGAATTTCGCACAGAGTGTCAGAAATAATTTTTAAGTAACACACAGTTTTTTCACACTTTTTTAGTTCTTCACTATGAAAATGACCTGTTTGTTCATTCCGTTCTAATGAACCAAACCAGTTGATCCACAAGTCTTAGACTTCTGATCTACAGCGGGGGTTGAAAAAGAGACGGGTAGTGGAATTCCCACAGATGGTGACAATAAGTGATGAAAGTACTATAAGGTATTTTGAAAAGAAATTCTCGGTTTCGAAGAGAAGACCATAAAAATGAAACTGTTTATTTTTATGATCCAGATGAACAGAATAGAAAGTTTCTTGAGAAATGGCGCTATTTTGTATGCATATTTCTATTGGAAACAGTGGTTTTTTACTGCAAAATCCACCATATATGACATTGGATGGGATTGTCCGAGCGATAGAGGAGCCACTAATTATGAGTTTGATTGAGGGCGTGAACGTGAAGTCCCAGTTGTATCAAGTCCTAAAGCTCAGAGCAGTTCTTGGTAGTGTTGTGCAACTTGGATACTTTTGAGTTTCCGATAAATGAATGAAGTATTATGGATTGAATAAATTCATTGGATAGTTGGTATCCAAATTTATACTTACAAGAGCAACACTGAAAATAACGGCGTGAGAAACTAACGAATTGAATTAATTTCTCAAATCAATGACTAGAAAAATTTTAAGTTATTCGAAAAATGTGAATATGACCTCTAAGTGTAAATGAAGAACCGAAACAATGGAAGTTTTCCATCACAAAAAATAGAATATAACAAAACTGAAACCAATATTCTTATCTCTAATCACTAGGTTTGAAAAAAACAGATTTCGCTCTCCTCCTTCCGTAATTCTCTACAATGGAATGAATTCATTCATAAGACGATAATTCAACGAATATTTCAAAGGGACCACCAAAGAACGACCAACAGGGCTATAAATATTTTATGAGGTTCCAACATCTGGGATAAGTACACATTGTACTTAGATAATTTTCACCCTATTTGTGTTGTGTGCATTTTTTTTTTCTACCTACTGATCTGGTAGATCGGACATCTGGTGCCTCAATTACCCATTCGGACGTTCCAACAAAGAGCAATATTTAAAAACTACAAAATGGTTTCTTCAATTTTGTTCTGAATGAATGTATTGGTTAACTAACTTTTTTCAAATATAGCTTATTTTCAAACCTTTATAAATAATGAGGGATCTAAATCAATTTCAAAATTTGAACGGGTTGTTGCGCGCGAGGCCCCACCAAGAGCGAGGCCCCGGGCGATTGCCCCGTTCGCCACCCCCAAAAGCCGCCACTGTCTGTAGGTATACACATGTCACATAGGTGTAAACTTATTATTATTCATTTATTTTTTTTTATAAATATTGTTTTATCAGCCATTCATGAATATTTATTTGTATTTCGTTATACTCGTGTATTATTTATTATCACCTTATGTCATGTTAAAAAAATTTTGTGGTAAACTTAAAAATTTTTATTTTGTTGAACTCCCTGTGAAAACAAATTCAACGGGCGCTCATGTATGAATATAAAAACAGAAATAGAAAGAAAGGGACAATCATATGCGCCTCATGGTTTTTCAAAGAAAACAGAAGACTGTTAAAAATCGCCGAGTCTGTATGAACGGAGGAAGCAGAAACAGATGAAGGGAAATCCGATGAAAGATCTCGATGCTCGATTCAGGAATCAGAACCATTCTACTGAAGCAAATACGAGTATTTTCAATGTCGGGATATGCTGAATCGAATTTGTGCGGCCAAAGTATGAAGAAGGAAATGTTTGCGAATTCTTCGGTCCAGTTCTTTCCAAACTCGATATCTGAAAGGAAAAGTAAACATCCCTAACTGGAAATTTCGAACTCTGTTTCTGCCCCAATTGGGGTTAATTTAATTTCTTTCCTCGTATAGAAAACGTTTTGAAAGAAGGTATAGGTAGAGTTTTATTTCGTTGTTTGCTTTTCAATTGGGCCATTTTCTTGTGTTTGAATAAAATTAGTATAATTTCCTTCGACAGAGTTTCTTTGTATCGTAAATTGGAAGAGTGGGCGCTTCCCGCTTCGTGCTGTGTTATAAGAGACGTAATCTACGGGATCTATATTAGATATTTCCTCCAAGAATTGGATATTTGAGGATGTTATCTGACTCTTATTCGGTAATGTTGGCTAAGAACGAAAAGGGATGAGCTATTACGTTTTTTCCACGGAAATAATATACACACATCAGGAAAGTAGAAAGATTTTCTATAAAAAATTTAGAGAAGCACTAACACGTTAACCCAGAATATTTTGCGCTTTTCATAACCAGACCAATCTCCTTTCGAGGTATTGAACACATACTACGCTTCGGGTTTTATTAAATTCAGAGTATAAAAGAATGTCATTTCATCAGATGACACCTCAAGGATTGAATGGTGGACTTATATGGAATATATTTTTCAACGAAATAGAATCTACCATCTGTTCTTATACGAACATTGCGTTTTCTCTAGGTAAGAGAACTGATTTACAGAGTAATCGATAGTCATTTGTTTGTAAAGAGGGATTCAGAATCTCATTTTCCACATCAATCAAATTAGCAGCATCAACTGAAAGTTCAAATTCATAGCCATAGAAATACAGATTTTCATATTCAAAGCCAGTATAGACTTAATATTCAATAAGGAATATATGATAGCTAATTTCAGAATCTAGAAAATTCCCAATAACGATCAAATACTAGTACCTATATCATGTCCTGTATAATAAATTATTGTGACATTAACATTCAAAGAGTCTTCCGGGCTTTTTGACCGTGGTCTATTATAGATTATTTCACTTAACGTTTCGAACCGTGTTATCTACATCCTGGTTAATGGCGGGAGAAGGTGGTGAGTTTACACGCGCGATGTTGATTGGCCCATCGCTCCCGCTCCATATTGGCTAGGCTTTGATTTTTCTAAGGTTGGCAACCAGACGCCATGTAATAAAGGGGTGTCTCATGCTGTTTTTATGTTTATAAATTTCAATGGCTTCCGTGTTCAGACTAGGATAGTAACTACTATCCAGGATAGTAAGTAAAGTAAGAGAACTAATGTCAAGTGAACTCAACGGAGCAATGACGAAAACAGAATTTGGCCACACAAATGACATACAAGTCAAACAGGGGCTGTATAAAACATCACAATAATTCAAATGGAAGGCAACCATGGATTCACACAGTAACTTTTTTTTGTTGCACACTCATATATTCACGATGTTTTTAGATAATCCATAGCATCATGTACGATTTTTCAAGACATAAAGAGATATGTTGAGTAAATCTCAACTATCTATAGAAATATCGTCTGAGAGGTCTCTGCATTTTCCTGAAAACTTAATTTGGGTTTTTTCTCCCAATCACTGAAACAAGAAACAATTAGAAAAAATTTTTCAATAATAAAAGAAAGGCCCCTGCGTAAAAATTTGAGCACTAATTTGTCAGGGGCCAAAACTTTACGAGAAGAAATTGGTGCCTAACAATGAACAAAAACAAAACACTTAGAACTCTAAAGCGTAACGTTTCGGAGTCTAAATCAGACTCCTTCGTCAGACAATAACTAGTTTTCATTCAGCTTTGTAGAATCGTGACAATTTTTTGATTTTTGGATTGACAATTGTCACTATATGATGAACATAGATCAATATTGATTGCTAGATGTTGATATCGTTATTTTATTTCAAAATTCCCTGAAACCAGTTTTTTTTTCAATAAATCCATTCAAATTAGATTTATTCCTACTGAACAATTGGCGAGATTATTAGCCTCATCCAACCAAATACAAGCTGACTCCTTGATTTTTCTCATAACCGTCAGGTTCCGTCATTAGAATTTTTGTTCCATTCCAATCCATCATGTGATTGCCGGTATTGGAACATACATGATCTGCTATCTGCGATCTACCAATAACTCTATTTTTTATGTTATTCTTATGTTCACGTTTTCTGATTTCTGAACGTTTTGAAGTTTCTCCTGTATAAGATTTTCCACAAATACAGGGAATATTGTAAATACAATTTCTTGATTTTTGGTTCCCATTCAAAGGTTTAGTTTTTGTTAGTAAAGACCGTGAATCAGTTTTTGTTTTGAAAACAGTTCTTATGTTGAATTTAGAACCAATTCTTTTAATTTTTTCTGAAAGTCCATGAACATAAGGAATCAAATTTATTAAAATTGATTGATCTTGACGGTTTGTTGTTGTTTCTTGATTGTTATTATCGTTTTGACGAAAAATTTTCCTCTCTTAATTTAAAATAGTTTTTTCTATGAAATTAGTTGGATATTGATTATCCTCAAGAATATCTTTAATCAAATTAATTTCGTTATTCCGTATTCCAGTTGACGATGAAATTAATTTCAAGTTGACGATACTATCATAAAGTATTTTTATATATGTGTGTGCCTTTTTTCTGAACACACTTGTTCCAAAATGATTTGGAAATTTTCTTATCGAAACATCTAAGAAGGAAAGTACATTATTTTATTTCAACTCTATTGTGAATTTTATTGTAGGTTCTTTATTATCGATATGATTGAAAAAAGTTATCAATTCTTTTTTCCCATGTTGTCAAATTATAAAAATATCAGCTACATATCGCCACCAAGTCTTTGGTTTTATTGAATATATTTCAATATGGTTTTCTTCAAAAAATTCCATGAAAATGTTGCTCATTATTTGTCTCAAAGGAGAACCCATAGCCATACCAAATTTTTGTGTATGAAAATCAACATCTAATTGAAAAAATGTCGAATTCAGACAAATATCTAACATTTCCATTATAATATCTACAGTTAATTTCGAATTTTCATGAAAAGTATTATCATCCATGAATTTTGTTTTTACTATTTCATGTGTTTCATCGACCGGAACATTAGGAAAAAGATTAACTCCAGATCCATAAGCAGACCAAGATTGGTCATACAATCAGATACTCTCACCGTACCACCATCCACCACAACCGAATGATTTTTCTCCAAAAGTCTCAACCTATCGCTCTCAGGTCCGAAAACAACGATAACCGTCTTTTCAACGTCAAGTTGCAGGCAATGAAACCTCAACGACAATATTTATGTCAAAATTGAGAGCTGCGACCGCCTGATCTGCTTCACCACGAAGAAATGATAAATACAGCTGACTATCATCCGCAAATAGTGTACCGGGATATTGAGGGACAAAATCAATTAAATGTGAAAATTAGCTGACAAGCATGAAGATAGGTGATTTGAGAGCCAAAAACCAACCAAAAATCTTTTTGGAACAAGGTTATATACTGATCAAAATTTTCCTAAAAGGAATCCACCTTTTAGCTTTCCAAATCCATTCAGCTTTGAATGATTCATAATGATGTTCATTTTTCGAATCTCGCATCTATTTTCAGATTTGCGTTTCATGGACAATGGGCAAGACCATTTGTGTTCTAGGTATAAAAAGCAGAATCGAGATTATGAAAATCTCCTTCAATTCTAAATATTTTGAGGTTTTTTCAAGTGACCACATCTTTATATGGATTGGAATAAATCTTGGGAGGTCTCCGCATTTTTCTAAATTTTTTCAGGGTTGACTAATGTGTTTACCTTGATTAGAGCATATCCTTGTTGTGGATTGAATGAATTTGATGATTATTTTCATTCTTGTTTCAATCTGGGAAAAGTAAATTAATCTTTGGCCTGATGATGGAAATATAATTTTCCGTGATATAGGCCAAGTTCAATGTTTGATTCCCGAAAATTTGACATTTCCACCACTATTTCCTATACCTATTTAGTATTTTTGAAACATAGATGAATTCAAAATAAGGTTGGAGAAATGATATTAGATTTTGTCACTGATGAGGCCAAACAAGGCCGAAACCGGAATATCTCTCATCTCAGTGACAAAATCTAATATCATTTCTCCAACCTCATGATAAAAGATCTCTGAGCCTGGGAATTGAAAATGGTATTCATTTCGATGATTACTATGTTTCGAAAATGTTCTCGGTGTGGACTCCGTAAAGGCAAAGAATTTTTCTTTTTCTTGAAATGCTATTTAGTATCTCTGTTTTCAAAGTTGTATTTATATTCACGATTTCTTATCTAGGAAGGTCTTGATCTCTCACCTGTTCTATATATTTTCCACAAATACAGGAAATATTATGAAGATTTTCCTTAAACTCTTTTAAAGTTTTCTGTTTTCTCTTCCAGCCGCTGAAACAAAGTGAAAATGAAATAATTTTGTTTTATAATTAATGGACAGACGCCTGCTTAATCTCTTGTACTAACTTGTCAGATTGAAATACCTTCGAAAAAATTGTTGCTCAACAATGAAACAAAAAATAACACTTTGACCTATTTATCTTTGTAACATTTCGGAGTCAGACTCCTTTATCAGACAAATTCGTAAAATTGGTTGAAACATTCAGAATCGTTAGTTGAACAAAGTGATTATGTCCTAAATTCACCGTTGAACACTTTTCAGAAGATTATCCACCAAAAATCGATATTTCAGAATTCATTGCGTCTCGGGCCAGAGACACGCGCTTGATTGTCTGTCCCGCACATGCGAAAGAAATTCCTTAAACATATGTATTTACAATATTTACATTGAATTGAGAATTTGCGGCTGTTGATTTAGCGCTCATTTCAGAACTTGAGAAAATGAATTAATGAACGAATATAACTGAGCGTTGTAGTATCAAATTTGAATCGTCAATAATTTTCTTTTTGAGACGAACAAAATTTGAAATTTGATCGCGTGAATTGTTTTTCCGAATATCTCAGAAAATATGAATTAGAGATCATTGGTGTTATTTCTATGACTACATTGTTTTTTCCATTATGGCTATGATAAATAGGGTTTTTATTCAAAAATTTAGTTCTCACATTTCCGAAATTGCCAACTTTGACAAAGCTTTTGTGGCCAGAGCATGATTTTGATTCTGAATATTGTGACAAGGGAATTAATTATTCGCACTTCCCCTGTTAGCCTAAAAAAGACATTTTTACATTGAAAGCTTTTGAAGATAACCATGTTTCAGCAGAGCTCAATTTATCAATTTCACGTAAAATAATATTGTGACGGAAATAAGAAAATTTCATATCGAAAAAATTCTGAAATTTATCAAACGGCCCATTAACATTCTTGATGTATTTACTTTTTTTTTCAAATTCGCCTGTGGCGTTACCGGTACTGATTTTCATATTATTTATTCGTCTTTCACTTTTCCCGAAATAAATTTGGTCCTGAAATTCTTATGAAACTCAGAATTTGAATGTTTTATAACATTTTGAAAATACATATAATGCAAATCGTTCTTCCGTTAAACTGTGGTAATGTTGAAAACCAAGGTTCATTGAAAGAGCTTCCATAATTTTCTGACAGTTTTTGAGGGCATCCTCTCCGAATCTCTGGGACAGAAATCTGAGAAATCCATAAGAAAACTTTATTGAATGATAGAAAACCTACGTTGTTCGGGGATAAATCCTTTAAAAAGTTGTTGCCTACCAATAATACACGAAATAACACTTCGAACTATCAAACGTTGTAACGTTCTGGATTCTTTATCAGACGAATTCGTTAATTCATCTTCAGAATCGTGAAAATTATTAGATTCCTCAATTGAAATTTCAATAAATAATATTATAATATACTCACAATTATCGTTATTTTTGCAGTCGGTGTCAGACAAGGTAGCTGTGTTATATATGTACATAGTTTGCTGGTGCCGGATCCAAAATTAACAATAAATTTGAGTATATAATATTTTCGTAATTGTTGATCACATTTAAAAATTTCTTCATTATCATTCATATTTCTATAGTTGTTAACTTGAACGACAGATGTCATGAAAAACACATAGGGTAAAACCCGGATAGATACCCCAGTTGGATAGATGCCCCATTTTCAAAATACCTAACTTCCCAAACTCTCCACTAGGAATTAATAGTGTAAGAAGAGCCACTGTTACCCTCAACCTCAGTTGGTAACGAAATATGGTACAGTGAGAACGCGTTTTGCAAGTGTATGTGATTATCTGCGCAACGAACTTCGAAAACATGTAATAGTTTCAAAGGCTAGTATTTGCCGTTATAGAACTTTTAAAGTAGTTATAAATTCGATTATATTTTTTATTACATCAGTAAACTGGTTCATTAAGTGTGCATCTGAGTATGACCAGTTGCTTTTTCGTTTTTAATTTGTGAAAAAAAATGCATGGGCCTCTATCCGTACCAAAAAGGATAGTTGCCCTGATCCTCCGAGGTATAGAAGCACTTAGGGCCATATATATCTCTATACAACCCATACCCTTGTATAGTCTGAGTATAAATTCTTTTAAATATTTTTAGTGTTCTGTTATAGTTGTTATGTGTACCGATCTGAACTCTTTACTGATCGTAGAAAAACCATGCCGCGGAAGTACGAGAGGAAAAAAGGAGTACATTACGAAGACGTTATGCCACTGAAATATGAAAATATGAATGAAAATACAAAGTCTCAATCCGACTGGTTTCAGTGTATAAGGTATCACAACTGGCTTCATGAAACCTGTACACTTTTTCGGAACTACTGCTCGAGATGTGGAAAACTTAAAGCACTATCTGACTGATCTCCTCTTCGTTGTGTTGTTTTGTTTTAAAAAGAGTATTTTTATTTCTGTTGGAACCTATTAGGTTTTTAATATTTTATAACAACAATGAAAAATTCGTATACCTATTTGTTGATACCTATCTGATATGTTATGATATAAAGAATTTATATTTTCGTTTAATAAATGCTTTCGAAATTTCATTAAGTAGGCTGATTCAAGTTATATCACGATTGAATTTGGCTTTGTAATTGAATCACACAATATGAAGGGCATCTATCCCGGACTGACGGCATCTATCCTTCTCAGTATTTTCATAGTGGGGCAACTATCATACCTGTAGGCATCTATCCGTAGAAATAATGTTCCACAAAAATCAAAATTCTCTGAAGTCTGCTAATGCTAGGTCAGAAAAACCCACAGTATTTCAACTCAAATAACAAGGCTAGCTACTTTCAAAAATATTATACTGATAAAATCGATATTTTTGAAAATATGAGGCAATTTCAAAAATTGAGGCATCTATCCGGGTTTTAACCTAAATCTAATTGATGTTTGAACAACGTGTGAACTTCAAAAAAGTATTGTATTGGATTTTTCTCTCGTTCGTAATTACCTTAATTATTTTCAAAGTTTTTTTTTCCTAGTGTTTGAGAATTTCACTGAAATGAACACAATGGTGGGTGACTTTGATATATAGATACATCATTGATGAGTCGTTAATTTGCTTCCATTTCTTTGTCATGGATAAATCTAACGTGGATATATTGATGTACACCCTTTCCAATTAAAAAAAGGATTATCGAAGTCAGTTGTCGTGATAATGAGTTATGAGTGCAGATACTGAGTGGGAGTAAATACCTTATGGTTTTCTCATGGATGACAGCTTTCAAATAACAAAAACAATACGCAGTCGAAAATGCAGCACAATGAGTAATCGATAACGTGCGAGGTGACTACTCTGAACTCACTGAGAAAGAAATTGAAATAGAGGTTGTTTATGAATCAGTCATGAATTGGGGAATTCAACTTTTTTCTGTTTTTTTTTGTTTATTTTGATGAATTTCATTATTTTTTTTTATCTTGTCTGGGGTTGAATGGAGTACCTGGAGCTAGAATCCGGCCCATATGTATGCATATAGATATATAGGTATGTATATCTCATTTTATTTTAAATAAAGAGATTTTTTTATTATTATAGTTCGTGAAAAAACATACAGATGAATCGAAAACCCCAGCCTTCTTTTCGAAATCGGTAAATTGTGCGCGGATTAACGAAAGGAGTTATTGTTTGTTTTTCACTTGGTGTTGACCACGAGACAGTCTGTGTTTCTTTTCTCTAACGCTCCTGATCCAGTAATCGGTACGCAGAAGGTGGAAAAGAATCGTTCCAAATCAAGTCGATAATTGAAAAGCAGTCAAATCGTGATTTATCTAGAAGGCTCGAAGAGTTCCTTATTTCTTATTTTTCATTGCATTGACAGTCGAGGACAATAAATCGGTGTTTGCTATGTTGGCACAAGGTCAGAGTACGAGTATCTGTCACGGAGAAGTTTTCAGAAACCGGATCATCTACTGTTGGATAGTTCACAATTAACAATGCTGTGTCTAAGGTGGCCTTAGCTCACAGTTACAAAAAACAGTTACGAAAATTGAAATATAATCCGGCGCATTCGCCAATTCGTAACCTGGGCATTTTTCATAATTTGAATAAAGGATCAATATTATTCGGTAGGTAAAAACTTCGTAGTATGATCTCAAAAAATACAAAATGCCAGAAATTCACGCCAAAATAATTTTTCCAACCACTAACTACTATGAAACACCATATTCGTGAATTTAATAGCTCGAAGTAACTATTGATTTTGTTGAATAACATTTGGAGCGATTTAGAAAATTTCAAAACCTCTTCCACACTTCGAGAAAACAATGAGAGAAAAGGAAATCACAACTTTTGATGATGCGCATCATATACTCTTGACGGGAGGCCATACAAAATCATAATTGGAAAAAATATAAAAGGAATTAAGTATACCTTTTTCGTCAAAATAGAAAAAATTCATGAAAAGAAAAATAGGGAAACGAAAACAAAGTATGAATCTATAAAATCGAAATGGCGTAAATTACATTTTGGCTAATCGCATGATCACAAAACATGAAATCAACATAGATTCAAAATTTCATCATACCTAATAAGACATATAGTCCGTTTCAAAATGATTGTCATCAGATCAAGCCATGGAATTCCAGCCAGGGCTTTATTTCTGGTTACAAAAAGTTACTCAAGATTTCTGTGTTCATCACAGATTGAAATATACCAATGTAACCTATAAAATGATTGAATATATTTTTTAAGGCAAATAAATTTGAAGAATTTTTTATGAAATTATATCATTTTCATCATTGCTGTATTGAATAATTTTCAAACTTTGCTTCATATGCAAGAGAGAAATAAGCTGAGATAGATGACTGAAATTTAATATACACACCCACACAATTTCGCTGTAGATCAAGCATGGGAATTGTAAATTCAGGATTGATAATAAAAATAGCGTGGAATGCTTCAACATGATATCTGGCAGAATTTCGAGGAACTCCAATGTAAGGATATCATTCATTAAATATTTAAGACTTCATCAAAGATAACTAAAAGTTCGTTCTCTATGAAGGCCCTTAAGCAATTTTTGCATTCTTGTTGACTGATCACTATCGAAATTTCAGCCAAGTTCTCGCCCTGTGTTTTTTTATCCTGAGTATTGTGGTACAAAAAGTATAAAGCTGACCTGACTTTACAACTTCATAGCCAAGTTGTTGAAACAAATAGAAAATATTTGTTGACAAATTGTGAAGCATTTGAAGTGTGAAATGCTATACAATATATCACTTATTATTTGTATTCATTAATATGTACTGTCCTTTTCATGATTCATTAAATAATATACCAAATATTGATTTTGATTAAAATCCAGTTACTCTTCAGACAGTTCAAAAAAGATATAACAACTGATTTATTCATTGATTTTTATTCTAGAAAAAATAACGTCGTAAAATGTGTCTTATAGGTATATTCATGTGGTGTGAAATAGATTTCTATCCACTGCTCAATCCTAACTGTAATGACTTGTCTTGCCTTCTTTATTCCCCAAAATTCATCTGACAGGTCTAGGTGAAAACTGAAATTTTGAGACTCATTTATTTATCAGAAAACACCTCGAAAAAGTAAATGATTGTTACCTGAATAATTAGCAAACCGCGATGAATACCGGCAGAAAAACCTGCTGAATTGTTGAAAACTCACAGTACCGGTGATAAACTACTTCACGTTCCCTTGTAGTTAGGCCAGGCGAGAGGTATCTTGATGAATTCCCGCCATTTTCAATTCGGTAATACTTGATAAATGTTCAAATCCAAAACTAATTTGTCGATTTAATCAAGAACATAAGCATACAGAAATAAATTCGAAATATATTCAGGAGGTTAATTCAAACTCTGAAATGTCAAAACTTAGTGCTTTCAATCAACACCAACCTAAATCCTAGAACTCAAAAGTTACTGATGGAATATTACCAACATATTTTCGAGATTCCACAGCCGCCCGAGATGCCAATCATTTTGAAACGGACTATAACTGTATTTCATCCAAAAGACAAAATCATAGCAGAAGAAAATAATATACAAGGACTTTGACATATTATGTCGACATTTAACATATTATACCAAACTTCAATCATCATAAATTCGAACTTAGAATAGAGATCATAGATAGATATCAAGGTTGCACTAGTGACAGTGACACTGACACTGCTTCGTAAATCTATCATTGAATATTATTGAAAAAGCTGGTATAATTTCTGTTTTTTTGTTTTTGAATTTGATAGAGTATGCAAATCTGAATACTCAAATCGTTGCATTCGTCAAAATACTTTCCAAATATCGAGAAAAACTGAAGAAAAAGAGGAGATAAGAGTATTCGGTATCGTGTTTGTTGTTCCTAATCTACATATCTCAAGCATAAACCGTTTTCACATTTTAGAAGTCTAAGACTGTCGAAATATTGTACATTTTTATTATTTTGAAAAACTCGTCACAAGGTGTTCCAAATGTTGGGACAAAAATTGGGATCAAGATTGGCCCATAACTTTCGTTTTTCAAATTGAAACCCTATTTTTTCAAGATTGCGTTGGATTGTGCGAGGAAAAATGATGATAATATTTCAACATGTTAATTTTCCAAAAATTAATAATTCTTGAGTTATTCAGAATTTCCTGATTTCATGTCGTACGTAGCGCCAAATTCATAGAATCTGTGTCATATATACAATGACCTTGGTCATAAAAGATAAATAATTCCAATAACTCACTAGTGACACACCTCTTTTCTGAATTGATTTATTATTGTTCATAAAGAACAGATTCCATGAATTTGACGCTTTGTACGAGATCAAATCCTAAATAAGCATCAACATGTTAGAACATTATCATCATTTTTCTTCGCAGAATCAAACGCAATCATAAAAAAATAGGGTTCTAATTTGAAAAATGAAAGTTATGAGCCAATCTTGATCCCAATTTAGATCCCCATTTAGAACACCGTGTGACGAATTTTTCAAAATTCTAGAAATGTACAATATTTTCACAATCTTCGACTTCAAAAATTGAAAACGGTTCGTGCTGAGGTATTTACAATAGGAACAACAAACATGGTACCGAATACTCTTACCACCTTTTTTCTTCGGTTTTTTTCTCGATTTTCTGGAAAGTGTTATGACGAATGCAACGATTTGAGTACGACTGTATTCAGAATTGCATACTCAATCGAAAACAAAAATACAGAAAAAATATTTTTAAACATTTTTTTTTACTCCCTGTATAACTGAAAGTGGTCAGGCTCCAAGAATATTTTAGCTCGGTAAATAATGTCGAACAATAACATAATCCCAATTTTCAGATTTGAAATAGGTCGAGTTCTCCAGAAACGCCTAATAGTCCGTCGAAATGGAACCTGGAGTGCCCATTAGAAGTTTATATGGAAATAATAATTTGATCAACTTCAACTTTTGCGTGAAGAAATGAGCCAAGTTGATCTTCATTTACGATCTATTTTTAAATATCAATGACTTCCGCTTTCACCGGAAATGGTATCAACTTTTTTTATTTCAAATGGAACACCCTGTATATTATGATTTTTCCGGATAGATCTCCGAATACCATATCCACTTCATGTAACATTATCTATAGCCATCAAGAGCCGTTTTCGAGTTGTTCACTGTTTTTTGAAAAAAAAATTAAATTGAGGCTTGTAGAAAGCGCAACGCACAATCTCAAATCTGTTTTTTGATATTGTTACCGAAAAGATATTCGACATCAATTTGTGAAGAAAATAACGTTTCGATATACAGGGGGGTTAAATGAGAGTGTCAAAGTTGGAATACAAAAAAAGCTTAAATTTCGATTTTTTTCAAATGAAAACCATATTTTTTTTACTCACATATCAATTTGCGAGGTAAAACTAAGTGGAGTCTTTCAAGAGTTCTCTATATCTAAAATCTACTATTTTTTACCAGATATTCAGAAAGAAAGGCTACGAGCATAATATAATATGATCTATGCTCGCCCTTTCATAAAAATCTCCGACTTGATTCAAAATATTTTGCCATGCTTCTGTTGGCATTTCTCAAAAACTGGTTCATTGTTCAAAGTAAACGACCACTAGATTTTTTACTGCTCATAATGAAAATAACGACTTATTTTTCAGAAAATATGACATACATATCGAAAGCTCAAATTGTAATGCAAAACTTATAAAAGAAATTTTATTCAGATAAATCAGAATAGAAAATTGGACTATAACACATTTTCAAAACATCGTCCACCCACTTTCAAACATTTTTCGCACCTTCTCAATATTTCTTGATTGGTGGATTTCCTTATTTATTCTGGTACAGAATGCTGCCAATACATTGCACGATAACTTCTTGAGTTTGAATAAAGTCAAAGAGATTCTTATGAAAGATGATATTTGATACCTCACACATTATATTATGCTCGTAGCTAACAGTTATTTCTGAATATCTCCAAAATGGTACTTTTAGATATGTGTAGGAAACCCTGAAAAGACCTCACTCAGTTTTTTCTCACAAATTGATATGAGTGAAAGGAATACGGTTCCCATTTGGAAAATTCGAATTTTTGATTTTTTCTGAATTGAAACTTTGACACTCTAACAGTTATTCCCGAATATCTCGAAAATGGTACATTTTACAAATGGGGGACCCCTGAATGACACCACTACTTTTTTCTCAAAATTGATATGTGGGTGAACAAAATAGGGTTTCCATTTGAAGAAATCGAGTTTTTGGCTTTTTTTGAATTCCAACTTTGACACTCTCATTCCACCTCCCAGTATATCAAAACGTTATTTCTTCTACAGAGTAACGTCGTATAACTTTTCGGTGACCCATTTCAAAAAACAGATCTCAGATTGTGTGTTGCGCTTTCATTGAATTCTCAGTGTTCTACGAGCCTCAATTTGTTATTTCTTTCAAAAAACAGTGAAAAACTCGAAAATGGCTTTAGATGACTATAAGAAATATTACATAATATGAATGTGGCATTCAAAGATCTATCCGACAAAGTCATAATATACAGGGTGTTCAATTTGAAATACGAAAGTTGACACCATTTCCGGTGAAAGCGGAAGTCATTGTTATTTAAAAATATATCATAAATGAAAGTCCACATGGCTTGTATCTTTACAGGAAATTTGAAATTTATCGAATTATTTTTCCCCCATGAACTTCTAATGGGCGTTCCCGGTGTGACACCCTGTATATATTCTTTCGATTGAGAGAGCTAAAATAATACAAAACATATTGAAACAAAAAAGTACCTAACTGGGGTTAGAGTAACACAGGAACACCATACAGGTCTATAGTATGATAAAATGAGGAAAGGGAAAAAAACCACAGAAGAAAAAAATACCCTGTCCTTGTCCGTGTTAGAAAAAAATTACTAAAAATATCATATATCGAAAGAATCTGGCAACACGCATTATGGCAATGCGGTTGGATTCCAGTATGATGGATTCCGTTTACACTATTTTCTTCTTTGAGTATTTTCCTTTATCTTGACCTTTTTTTATGCGAATAGGCTGTTTTGTTATTGGCAATTTTGTCCTTTTTTTAACTTTTCCGGAAAATACAGTGCCTTTTATGCATTTGTTCAGGCACTCCACCTCGTAATGCTGATAAAAATCTTCTCACGAGTCTCCATAATATGTAAACCGAAATGCTTGAAAGTATTTGTTTACAATGCATGCAATGAACGATTAAAAATATAAATATAAAATGCGACGCGTTGATTTAACGATCGTTTCGAAATAAAACTTATATACAATATTTTGAATCAAATTGAAGCTGAGTATTAATGAGACTTTGCAGTAACATAGTAATAATATTGATCATTTCAAATTCGTATCGCAACGGAGTCGATTATTCAGATCTATCAAAAGGCAACACAAGTGAAGATGAATTTATGAATGCAAGAGCAGAATCGAACAAACCAAATAACCACCATCGTAAAACGTCGAACAACAAATAATTATGAGGGAAAAGCAAGTAAATAAGATCTCGATTCTTGTTCATCAACAAATCTCATGCTCAACTCAACCTTCAGAAGAATAGTGCCGCTGATGAATTCATGGAACATCGCATACAAAATCACTTGTATTGGGTAGCTGCTGGAAAATTCCAGCCGAAATTATATGCAATAACCAGATTAGATGATTTATGGTAGTAACGTGGTAAAGGAATTTCGCACGAATTATATGAGAGGAGCTCCACAAACAAATAGTGAACTAGGTGCCAACCGAGGAGAGGCTAAAACTATCTTATGTAGGAGACATCTATTAGGTAAATTCTGACAGAAACTTTCATCCCAGAGATTAGAGTTAGAGAAGACTTCATGCCGAGTTCCCAGCTATACAGGTTCAGTAACTTCTTGTTGAGTGAATTTGAAATATAACCACTTGAAAAATGCACATTTCAGGGCAATTCGGGAAGAACACATTTATTTCTCAAAATGGCAGAATATTCATTGGAAAACATTCAACCTAATTTGAGGAACTGGATGCCTTGAATTTCTGCTGGTATTATTCAATCTAATGGTCTCATTGAAAAAAATTAAACATATGATTAAAATTTTGTGGTCGTAAAAGTTCCACCACATCAATGAAAACTTACATCTCGAAAATAATATCATTCGATTAAATCATTTTTTGATGTATTTTCAACTGCGTATCTTTTCATCCGAGTCGAATCGGAAAAGACGGTAAAGACAAAAAGTGCCTAACCAATATCCGTTCAAAACTATGTACAGGGTGGGCATATTTCGATGGTGTAGCACTACAACTTTTGAACCAGAAATCTGATACCCCATTCTTGATCTCTTTTTCGGAGAAACTAACAAGAGTAGTATTCATTTTTGGCTATCTTCTTATGTTTTCAAGTTACAAGCGGAAATTGGAAAAATGGCGATATCGGAAAAAATTAATATCTCCGCTAATACTGTTGATAGAGCTCTGAAATTGGAACATTATACAGGCACTTTTTTACGTAGAATCCAGTGGCATTCTCGTCTTTTTTGCACCTTTTTAATTACGAAGCTATGACCCAAAGTTTTATATTTTTTAAGCTTAATTGTTTCTGATTTCAAAAATATATAACATCGTGAGGTTTGTATCAATATGAGTTTAGAAATTGGTCAAAACCTTTTTTCATGTGAGTCTCAATATTTTCTATGCTTTCAACTGTTGATGAGCGAAAAATGGAGCTTCCTATAACAAGAGCATAGAAATGAAAAGACTACTAGAAAGAAATTGTGGTTATTATACGATACTAAATTTTTCTGTGATTATCGACAATTGAAACCATAGGAGGTATTGAGACTCACATGAATATAGGTTCTCGACCAATTTCTATATTCATATTGATTTATTGATACGAACCATAAGATGTTATATATTTTTGAAATCAGAAAAAATTAAGCTTTGAGAAAATGGCACAGGAATTTAGTGTTCCTATTCAAAAAAATATAACTTTGGGTCTTAGATTCGTAATTAAAAATGCTGCAAAAAAGACGAGCATGCCACTGGATTCTACGTGAAAAAGTGCCTGTATAATGTTTTAATTTGAGAGTTCTATCATCAGTATTAGCGGAGATATGAATTTTTTCTTATATCATCATTTTTCCAATTTTCGCTTATAACTCGAAAACAAAAGAAGGTAGAAAAATGAATACTACTCTTGTTACTTTCTCCGAAAACGAGATCGAGAATGGGGTGTCAGATTTTGTCTATCTCCTCTGGTTCAAAAGTTGTAGTGCTAAAACATCGAAATATGCCCACTCTATACAAGGTGGTTAGATTTCGATAATTTAGCACTGAATCTCATTAATTAAAATATGTCATGTTCTTGTGTTACTGCTTTTTTTTTCTACCTCTTTTAATTCAGGAGATATAGTACAAACCCATACACCGAAAGGTAATATGTGGGATATAGATTATATATATATATATATATATATATATATATATAAATATATATATATATATATATATATATATATATAGATATAGTACAAAATCATCGAAATCAGACTACCGTGTACAAATCAAAGGTCCACCCTGTATATCCGCGTTAGTCCTGTCCTCATATTATTTCAACCACCTCGATGCCTGCGGTTTCTTGTAGAAAATCGAATAACATATATCGAGGACCTTCTCTGTCCCTCTCCTGTCCTTCTTGCTAGATAGTGCAGATCAATGATATCCATCATTCACTAATAGCATTAGCCCAAATACTACACCGCACCAGTGATGGAGATAACGAGAACTTCTAAATATCGATTTTGTCTTGACGGGGTAACAAGAAATGGTCATTGCATTCCACTTGTGAAATAATAATGAGTTAACTTCGATTACCGTTTCATTTCTTCTCAAACCTATCAGATATTTCCTCATATAGGTCACTTAGGAAATGCAGGATCGAATCAACAACACTCACCCCCTCCGGATATATTTTATTATTTCACAAAACTAAAGAAATACACTTTGATAGCC
This sequence comes from Hippodamia convergens, assembly GCA_038502775.1. NCBI lineage: Eukaryota > Metazoa > Arthropoda > Insecta > Coleoptera > Coccinellidae > Hippodamia > Hippodamia convergens. The sequence goes on from JAVSIQ010000216.1 coordinate 26,081, forward strand.
ACTTAGTCTTAGACTCCCAGCGGAGCTTGAAGTTGCTTTGTGTCAGGGCTTCTTCGCGAAAAAAGTTTTGAACTAAATAAAAATCAGAAAATTCTTTCAAAAGGATGTGGTTCCGAAATAAGAAATATTGTTCTTATACTGCTTTCTTGTGAACACGATAAAATCCGAAAGTTTTATAATATCAAGCTTCAATTTATGACGCGGATTCACTATCTATGGAAATCTGTTGAATGTTATGAAAATCGGGGAGACTGTTCCAAACTTTTTCCTTACATTCATGAGCAGATCAGCTGGTGATTATTCGAATGTACCTATCCATCTGAAACTTGAATTTTACTTGGGTTCTGAAATCAAAACTAACCTGTTCGTATGTATGACATGATTTTCTGGAATATGTCCTTATTTCCACCTCCTCAATCTTAAAGTTTTGTGGTACAGAAGTTTTGGTACCTAACCCCTCGATATCTTTTTCGTTTGAGATTCAGACAGTACTGACTTAATATGTAGAACTTGGTACAGCACAGAATTCGGTGTTTCTCTATCAAAATTTTTGGGGTACAAACGAAATTTTCAAATAATTACTAACGAAAGCAAAAAAAATATATTTTTATTTTCGAAAGTGTGGCTGCTAACTTCACGAACACCACCCCAGACAACTGTAAAGATTACTTATATTATTTTTCGTTAAATAATTGCATTGGAAACGAATTTAACTACAACATGAGTTTTCCATTCATTGGGGAAATTCCTGGGATACGAAATATTCCACTCCCGGTGTCACGGCAGTTGAATTAATTCCGTCGTATACTGTTTCCAGCACATTGGAAATTAACCTGGTATATCGACGGTATCGGGAAACTCTCACCTGGTGAATTTTCAGCGGCATACATGCGTTTCCTCGGCTTTCGGCTGTGGCGCATCCCTGTTTGATGTTCTTGTTTTACCGCATTGATTTCGTACAGGTGCAGAGAAAAACGCCGCCCTACAAGGTTCTACCCTGGGGGGGTTCCACCAGTTTTCCTGAAGTAGGTAATCATCTTAGCTTGCTTCACGAAAAAGGGAATTTTCTGGGGAGGAGTTTTGATACGAAATTCATCGGAAATTCAGACATTTCTGAAAACGTTCTCTAGGCGGATACAGGCTCAACTTCAACTGAACAACTTCATCAACTAATAGAAAGTGCGGAAAAGTCGTCACAGAAAATAAAGGTACACTGGGAGATATACAGGGTGTACCAAGTTAGGCATTAGGCGTTTCTGGAGAACTAGACTTTTTGAAATCTGAAAATTGGGATTATGATATTGTATGACATCATCTACCGAGCTAAAATATTCTTGGAGCCTGAACACTTTTAGTTATACAGGGAGAGAAAAAAAAAATTTCAAAATTTTTTTTTTTCTGTTTTTTTTTCGAATTTGACAAAATATGCAATTCTGAATACACTCGTACTCAAATCGTTGCATTCGTCGAAATACTTTCCAAAATATCGAGCAAAACCTGGAAAAATCTGAAGAAATAGAGGAGATAAGAGTATTCGGTATTATGATTGTTATTCCTTATCTAGATACCTTAAGCACAAACCGTTTTCACATTTTTGAAGTCAAAGACTGTAGAAATATTGTACATTTTTAGAATTTTGAAAAACTCATCACAGGTGTTCCAAATGTTGGGTCAAAAATTGGGATCAAGATTGGCCCATAACTTTCGTTTTTCATTTAGAACCCTATTTTTTTATGATTGCGTTGGATTGTACGAAGAAAAATGATGATAATATTTCAACATGTTAATGCTCCTAAAATTGATAATTCTTGAGTTATTTAGGATTTTCTGATTTAATGTCGTACGTAGCGTCAAATTGATTAAATTTGTTTCATATCAACTATGACCTTGGTCATAGAAGATGAATTATTCCAATAATTCACTAGTGACACACCTTTTTTTTTATTTCATTCATCATTGTTGTTCTGAAACAGATTTTATGAATTTGACGCAACGTACGACATGGAATCAAAAAATACTAAATAACTCAAGATTTATTAATTTTAGGAGTATCAACATGATAGAACATAATAATCATTTTTCTTCGCAGAATTCATTGCAATCATAAAAAAATAGGGTTCTTATTTGAAAAACGAAAGATATAGGCCAATCTTGATCTCAATTTTTGACCGAAAATTTGGAACACCCTGTGTCAGGTTTTTCAAAATTCGAAATATGTAAAATATTTTCACTGTCTTCGACTACAAAAACGTGAAAACGGTTTGTGCTTAAGATGTCTAGATTAGAAATAGCAAACATTAAACCGAATACTCTTATCTACCTTTTTCTTCAGGTTTTTCTCGATATTTTGGAAAGTATTTCTACGAATGCAACGATTTGAAAACGAGTGAATTCAGAATTGCATATTCTGTCAAATTCGAAAACAAAACAGCAGAAAAAAAATTTTTAAATTTTTTTTTCGCTCCCAGTATAATAATTCTAGTTCTCCAGAAACGCCTAATAGGCCGTCGAACTTGGTACACCCTGTATATCAACCGGCAATACTTCTCATTTATTCGCTTATTTTTAATTATGTTTTAATTTCGATGTACTTTTCTTTCTTGTGAATAAATTCATCATTTTCATTTTATATTTTTGAAAGTTTCTAAGAAAAGTCAATTGCAAATTATCATAGCACATCTCATTTTTCCATTTGAAAACTTTTTTAAATTTTAATTGTTTTCGATAGTGGAAAATACTGAAAAAACCGCCCTGAAGATGTTCTCATTTCGAGAGCGTAGTAACAATACTGATAAAGTTAGAACCAATTGTACTAATTGGCAAAATTCAACCTGTAGTAAGGAAATAAGAAACTCTAGCGACTTGCGGTGTTCTGCAATTTATGTTGCTCAAAAAAATCACATGTATATTACATGTATCTCATTCAAGCGATGTAACACTGAATCATCGAAATTCGACCACTTTGTACATAGGTTATTTTCAGTGAATGAAATATACTCAGCATACATCATACATTTATGTCAGTTATAATAATAATAAATTTTATTGCAGTAGTATAAGTTATACAACATGCTAGGGAAACCCACATCGGTAGAACTGTTATTAGTATGATTATTCATTTTTAGTGGAGTTATTTATTTGTTTTTGACCGTTTATTTTTTTAATATTATATTATTATGGAGTATTATATTATGGAGTTTTGCATAGAATGAAGCTGATTCGATATAATTTAGAAAAACGCCTTCGCCATTCATATATGGCAAATTAGGGGCTCCTCGTTTGTATTGCGCTCAGGGCTGGCAGTAAGGTTGCCCCGCCATGGATTGTAGGTGCATATTAGATTCGAGGATAATGTAGAGAATCAAATCAAATTTAATCAAATGAACATAACTACAATGAATTTAAGGAAATATTATTTTCGTCCGATATCATGTCTTATGCCCGCCACAGACTTCGTTCCATTTCCATCCGTTCGTATAGCGGCGATTCGAACCGTCGTGATAAGAGCATCAACAACCTGACAAGTTTTTACCACACACCTCGGTTTTTGATGCTTTTGGAACGAATCGAATCGCTGCGATTCGAACGGATGGAAATGGAACGAAGTCTGTGGGCAGCATTCGGTTAGCCAAGCACCTGCGATTTTCTGTCGCGCGATCGTTTTGTCGCAAAAATAAAACACATACACTTAAATGGGAATGCACGCACATGCGACTAAATAATCGCTGCGTCTAAACAGCATCATTTTTAAAGCGACGCGATTGTCGCAAATCAGAATAAGACTAGGCGCTCACTTGCGATTTCTTGTCGCGCTTCTGGATAATCGCAAACGCCAAGAAAGAAATTCGAAAATGTTACATTCGCGCACTTGCTACTAATACATCCTAACTACATTCAGTAATAACATGGATTTTCCTGAAAACCGCTTGCGTTGTAGCTCTATTATCACGAGCCAAATAATATCAAGAATGAGACCTTATAAAGTCCCCCTGAAAAAAAAGAATTCACACTCACACGAAGAGGTTCGGACTTCGACAGCAACTGAATTGCGATTGAATTGTAGTAAGTTTGACTCATTCTCTTCAAAAATGCGACTGTTTAGTCGCAGCGATTATTTAGTCGCATGTGCGTGCATTCCCATTCAACTCTATGTGTTTCATTTTCGCGACTCAACGATCGCAGGACAAAAAATCGCATATGCGCGGGTACCATAAGGCGCGGTACGCCCTGGCGCGATACGATAAGCGATGCAACAACCTAATTCTTATTTTACACCGATCACTCATAATCATGAAAACGTAATGGAAGCAACCAACCTAGTGCACAGTGTAGCGATCGCGATACTACACCGAAAATTCTCGGGATCCTGTCGGTTTGGGCGACTCAGATGCCGGGTCGCTTCATCGAAAGAAATGCGAAGTATCGTTCGACACGTCCGATTTATAATGTCGGGTAGCGGGAAGACGTTCAACCCACTATTTATTTCGTGAAATATAGGCTATCGCAACGCTTATCGCATCGCGCCAGTGCGTACTGCGCCTAAGTCAAACTTGCGACAATTCAATCGCAATTCAGTTGCTGCCGAAGTCTGAACTTCTATGTGTGAGTGTGAATTCGTTTTTTTTGTGGGGAGGGACTTTATGAGGTCATATTGTTAATTTTATTAGGCTCGAAATAGTAGAGCTACAACTCAAGCTGTTTTCAGGGAAATCCATGTTATTACTGAATGCAGTTGCGATTCATTAGTAGCAAGTGCGCGAATGAAATATTTTCGAATTTCTTTATTGGCGATTACGATTATTCAGTCGCGCGACAAGAAATCGCAAGTGCGCTCCTAGTCTTACTGGGAATAGACGAATGATTCATCAATATCAAGGTAACAATGTTGTGAAAGATCAAAAAGTAACATGTATAAAATATGTCTGAGGCCACATCTGAAACAGCATTGAATTCGATGATAGCTCGAATCGTTCAATTCTTTGTTTTTCGTATGAAATTGAATCCTTTTTTTTATGATTCTCCCCTGAATTCACTGTGAAATGAACGAATGTATGTGGCTAAATCATCAATACAGTATTGACAGTTAGTTGTTAGCTGGTCGGCCGGGAGCCAACATCACCGCTGTTCCTATTTGACGTTGCCTTGAGTTCTTCCATCTGCGACCGCACTATAGCTTTTCCCCGAACGTAAGTTGGTCCATTTCAGGCACAGAAGGCGTTAGAAGAGGCGCACACTGGTCCGCTGGATTTCAAGGATCGACTCTCGACTTTTCTTCTCACACGCCATCCTGAAGTCTTGTTGTTATGCTTTCCTTACTCGAAAGTATGTCACAACATCTCTCCGAGCGTTCGTCCAAGTTGAAGTTTCCCCCCATGTGTCGCAGTTGTTTTCTACATGAGTGAAAGGATTATAATTAATTCAAGTTCACCTTCAACCTTACCATCTCGATCCGAATCTTAGCGTGAGAGCGCTAATTAAGCATCTACTGTTTATTGTTGAAGTTGAATGAGGAAACTAATCGCGAAGACAATAGAATATTTCTGATATAATCTCACATGATGAAGTTGTTCGCAAACGCGCCACCTCTTAGCAGTGCTTTTAGGCGCTTGTTATCTTTTATGTGTAAATGGTATACGGTATCTGATATTTCCGAATAAAACTTGCTCAGTTCTGTGGAGAATCACGTGTTCCTACTGAAACACGATAAACTAAGGGCCGGTATTATAACCATGTCAACCGAGAATTGAGAATCAACCTCAGCTTGGGGGCCAGTTTTAGCATATAAAAACCGGTCTACAAGCTGAAGTTGACTCTCAATTCTTGCTTGACACGTTTATAATACCGTCCCTAACACATAATATACATTACAATGTATGTTTATCGTGTATTGCTGCTTTTTCTATTTCTTCTTTCGTTGTTTATCTTCATCCCAATTGACGCATTTTACCCTCACAGTAGTGACCACTTATTTACGAATTCATTGACGATACAACTCATCTAGCTTAGGTATTGGAAATCTCTTTGATTAAAGCCTACGAATCTTGATATGTTCTTGGGGCGACTGGTAACTGTTTCGATATCTCCGAACTTTTTTTTTAATCTTTCAATTGGAATATTGATTCCCCACTTCTACACAGAAATTCTGAATCCAGCAGTAACATCGGATTTAACGTCAATACACTTCAGAAGATGACTGTATATGTCAGAATATAAGGAAAACTTCATATCAACTGGGTTGCTTGAATGCAATCCAGGGGCTCTAGAGCTTTATGACCTCCAAAAACCCACTATTTTGCGAAAATTGTGTCCAAATTTTGCAACTCAGATGAAGTTTTATACACGTCTGGCAAATTGGCCAATTGGTGGATATAATTGGTGCAGACGACCACTATTATCGCAAAAGTATAGTTCGGGTTGATGGCATAATAGGATACGCTATACCTACTGTTCCATCATTAAAAAAATTAACGGAAATGGGTATAATTTTTCACCATAATGTGAAACATCGATAAATGGGAAAATTCAGAAAGGAAATAGACGAAATACGCAAAAAAACGTAAAAACTCTCAACTCTCTCAACGTGAACGACAAATAACAGAGATATAAAACAGCAGAAAACCAAATAGCCAAAAAAAAACACAAACAGATGCCACAGCGAATTTAAATTATACAAGCAAATTCAAGTATATAATAAGCAGTGTTATTACAAGAGTCTTCCCGACTTATTGGCCTTGATCTATTAGGAATTATTTCACCTTACGTTTCACCTTTATCTGCGGTAGGAATCTTTAATGGTTTTTTTTTCTGATATATTAACTCGACCGTAGAGTTACCGACCACTGTGTTGAGTACCTCTACGGTCGAGTTACAATCTTAGTCCAAGAATATTCTGAAGATGCCTACCGCAGATGTAGACGAAACGTTAGGTGAAATAATTCTTTATAGACCCACTGCCAATGAGTCCGGAAGATTCTTTTAATGTAATTTAATCTCGTGAAAGCCATACCATGAAGGTATGCTACTTATCTTCGGAGGGATTATTTGTCTCAGAATGAAATGAAGCTGTGAATCAATCGAGTTATGGTTTGTCATGCAGTATTTCAACTTGGATATTGTCTATTTATGTGCAAATGTTTTTTCCATTTGTTTTTCTCATTTCCGCTTTTATGAATTTGTCCCTACACATACCTGACTTCATATAGAGTTTTCCTGATATTTCGTTCTCTTGAACATTCTGAAGTATCTTCACGTCAATTCAGGACAACCTCTTCATCTGATAATTTTTTTGCCTATCAATCTTAGAATGAAATTTAGCTATTTGTCAAGTTTGAAATTGTTGATGTTTTTGGTAATGAATATAACCTGAATGTCCTCATAAATAATTGTCTTTAGAGAACGCCGATTGCCCAATATTTGATTTCCAAAGTAGACCTCTGTTGGGGCGGCAGAATGGGTCACTGCTAGGGCTATGGATTGAATAGCGACAGCTCTAGGAATGCAATACTTGATTATAATTTAAAAAACTTAAATATGAACGGAAACAGGCAGATTATTATATCATAATTGAAAAATTAAATGAAAAAATGCAGGAGGGTATTGAAAGAAATGTGATAATTCATAAAATTAAAATGGCATAAATTACATACTGATAAAATCGAAAAATAACAAATCAGAAAAATGACGAAATCAAAACATCACGGAGATAATTATTGCACTTCACCATGGAGGTTGAGAGGAAGAATTAGCATATCCTATGTTTCCCTTGAAATTACTGGCGTCGATAACGGAGGGGTAATGGGGGTAATTCGGAAAAAAAATTTAACCAACTTAATGACTTAATGACAAAATCGGCCCCAAATCGAACCCTGTTACCAAACTTGGCATTCCAAGATCTATAAAGATTACAAATATCATAGTGACAGTAGTTACAATGAGTCGATTACGTTAATCTATGAGTTCTTGTTATTGATTAAAATGACACTAGGGTTTTTCAATCTTGCCGGAGGCTATGAGATATCTTCATTCATATCGGGCGTCCCACGAATTCCGCTCGTTAAAATATTCTCGGGAAGGAATCCAAATGGATTGGTTAGTGCGACTTCCGGTTCACCGGAAGTGACAGCAACTTTCGTTTTTTAAATGAGAAGCCTCATTTTTGATGATAGAATTAATTCCTTATGGAACTCTGAGTTGTCAAAGTTTTGAATTTCCATCGGAACTTTTTTTACATAGAATTACGAAAGCAAGAAAAATTATCATTTTGAGAATAATGCTTCTTTGATAATGTATAAGGATATGCACTCCTGCCTTTTCTCTATTGAGTCAGAATGATGATTATCACGAAAGCGTTGTCAAAATTTGCAATTCCGAAATCATGAAAGCTCAATTGTTTCAACTGAGAACCAAATTTTTGTAAATTGATAATTAAATCTACATTAATTCACCATTCATCTCTTTTCGAGCATATAATCTGCTGTTGAAATATTGTTTGGCTGTAGTACCTTCATTAGTCCACTCATCTTAAATCGTCGCGAGGAGTAAAAAGTCAGTTTCATTATGATAAAAAAGAATTGTACTATTCATAACATAACATAATACCTGAAAACAATGTCAGTGTTTTGAACATTTCTACTAGTATGATCGAGATTATGTTGGGAACTTCCTTATAATTTTGAAAAATGAATTCAAATTTGATTTCTGGTTAAGAAGTTATATGAGATGGCAAATACTTAAAATAATATACTAACTTTCATATAATATACAGGGTGGTTCAGATCGTAACCAAGAAATTTTAACCACGTATTCTACATAAAAAATAAGCCCTAGTTTTTATTATAAACATATGTCGAGAAATGTTTCTTCTCCGAGATACGAGGTGTTAAAATGATAGAAAAAAAAATTTTTTATTAATAACTTTCACAATGTTTGAAATATTTTCATGAAATTTGAGACATGGGTTTTGAGCTTCAAGGAGCACTTCTTGCATGATATCATTTTTTTTCAATTCTACCAATGGCGTCCGTCCTGCAGCGAGACTGAATATTTTCAGATAAAAAAATGATACGCCACTGGTTTTTCCGACAATGAAAATAACAATTTGTATTCTTATTTAATTTGGAGCTAATTCGATTTCTTGACTTTTTGCTGTACCAGGCACCGTTTCCGGTTAAAAAAATTTAACCCATTCTCATTTATGAAAAAATCGCCAAAATTGGATATAGTAGGTACATAATAATAATAAGACTGTAAAATATAATATAATAAGCATTAACAACCATACTCAAAACGAACTTAAAGAAGATGTTCGAAGTATGAACCATTTTGCTGAACACATAATTCACATCGACGTCTAACAGATCCGAAAGCAGTAGCTTAATTTGGGGGCACGTTAGTGCCCCCGACAAGACGAGCCAAGCGAAGCGCCGCGGCAGGGCACTACCTATATTACCTCGAAGTGTTTCGTCGTATTTTTTGAACCCTCATAACTTGTGTTTGGAATATAGTACACACAAGTGTGATTACATCTCCAAATTATCTGATAAACATGGTATCGAAGTGATTCTTCTGCAAGAAATCCACACGGCAACAGAAAAAAATCTTCGTGAAAGAGGACAGTTGAAAGTCATGTATTAATTGATTTTTCACAAGTTTAGCTTGTTATGTTAAAAAATTATCAGTTCGTAAAGGGGAAATTGATGGAGTTTTTTTTTTTCATTTCTTTCAAATTTTGTGGCATTTCTGTCATAAATATTTATAAACCTCCGAATATTATTTGGCCAAGAAATCTGAATGTTGATGTTTTTTGAAGTAGCAAATGCATTTCTAAAATGCATCTGATTTATTCTGAATAATCGGTTTTTTTTCTGCTTTTGTCTTTTTTCATGTCAGATTAAGAATTGCGAGTCGTTCTGGAAAGAATCTGTTTATCCGAGCCCATCGACGGATTATATGAAGATGATCACACTGCCTTTCAAGATTTTCCTGATATTTAATATTTTATGTTATTTTTCTTACGGGGAGACAGGTTTTTTCCCCTGGCTGTATAGTATCGTATGATACTAGTGATGATAGTATCGTATGATTCTATAGGATCATACGAAGAATGTTATAATACCCCGTTCTTTTTTTACCTCAGCTTAGGTACTCTTTGTTTCATCATTTATTGTATTACTTTAGCTTTCTAATCATTATTGCGGAACAAAAAACAAATTTAAAGGATTTTGCCATAAGCAACGTACAAAAAGAATTTGAATCCAACCAAAAACATTTTCATGTAAAATATTGCGAAGACGGGGTCATATTTCTAACATTGTCAGAAAGTTATCAGAGCTCATGTCGAGCCAAGCTGCTAACTCTACACTCTTCATATTCACAAGTCCTCATTTCACAAACTCTATGCCTAACTTCTACCCTAAAAATTGGTGTTTGGTTTATGTTGAATTCATCTAATCTTAGAAAAATAAACCATAGTAAGCTTTTTATTGCTATATCAAATTTTGACGATTTCTTCATGCATGAGAATGTATTTCAATTTTTTTCAACCGGAAACGGTGCCTCGTACAGCAAAAAGTCAAGAAACCGAATTTGCTCCAAATTAAATAAGGATTTATATAGTAATTTTTATTGTCGGAAAAACAATTTTTCTATCTGAAAATATTCAGTCTCGCTGCAGTACGGACGCTCAAAACCTATGTCTTAAATTTCATGAAAATATTTCAAGCATTGTGAAAGTAATCAATAAAAAATTTTTTTTCTATGATTTTTACACCTCGTATCTCGGAGAAGAAACATTTCTCGATATATTTATGTTTATATGTCGAACTGGTGCTTATTTCTGATGTAGAATACGTGGTTAAAAGTTCTTGGTAACGATCTGGACCACGCTGTATATAATAAATTAAAATGGTAATGAGCAATAACATTTGGAAAAAGTGCCTCAAGAATTTCAACGCTCTACTCAGAGTGGATGGAGAATGAGAAGATTTCATATAAAAACCGAAGTTTGCGTAGATTTTTATAAAATAACAAAGAATTCTTTCATTTCAGGAGTAAAGTTGCAGCAGCCCTCCTTAACAAGCACCTACAAATCAATGGTATATCAACTAACATCACTTCTCTCAGACAATCCATGGAAATAAACTATCAAGAAAATTCGAAAAATTCATCAGATCCTGGGACTTGCAGCAAAATGAGACGAGAACGCAAAGCGGCCAGAACGTTAGGAATCATAGTTTCCGTGTTTATGGCATGCTGGCTTCCTTTCTTCTTATGGTGAGATTTAGGAAATAACAGTCAGTTTAAAAGAAATCGCATTTATTTTTTCTTGCAAATCTTTATATTATATTATATGAATTAGGTATTCTATAATTGATTTGTGGGGATACAATTCATTGATTTTTTGATCTGTTTTTATAGATGTTTATATTGAAGAATGGTATTGGGCATCAATTTGTCATCGCTGTTTCATTTTTTAGGTCGATTTTCCTTATATAGGTAGTTTTCTCCTGTTAATGGAATATTCAGTAATCTGTGAAATAGGTCTCTGAAAGCTGTCCTATTCATTTGGGGTGTACGATATGAGCTATAAGGAATAATTTGAATCTGTAGAAGCGGTTCCTATATTGAATAATTTTCCATGTTGGTACATCGAAACAATGTTCGCCTGATATCTTCATTCATATTCCCGAAATTTGATCATTTTATAAATTCATTTCGCTACGAAAATTCGGAAAAAAATGGTGCTGGTTTAATAAGTTCTAATATGAATCCTCCATACATAGGTTGATTCACCGATTCTTGTCAGTGAAACATGGCTGAAACCTTCTATTCAGGTGACCACAATAGAGGATAGAGGTGAAGGGTTACAAATTGCTGAGAAATTACATAGTCCACCGTCGCTGTAGTGGTGTTGCAATATGATAGGGCACAATTTCCTAGCAGAACTTAAAAACGATGAACCCCAGACCACTGTTCATAGTGTTCATTATTCTTTCCCGCATTTAATAACTTTCGAGAATTTGATTCTGTCATCTTGGGCCTCATAGAGAATATTGTTATGTGAGAGATTTCAATACATGCATGCTAGGCACAAGTACACATTTCACTGGTCATGAATTATTGTAGAATAACTAATAAGGCTGAACCATACCTCAACATTAAATTGCGGATTGGCTGTATTCTGTCTTATGGACTACCTACCCAAGTTTAAAGGATTTTTGGTGTAAGATTGCAACTCGACCGTAGGGTTAACGACCGCTCTGTTGCAGAGTGCGATCGGCGTTATTTATAGCTTCGATAATGAAAGAAGAGGTGCGTGTTTTGATGTTTTCAAAGTGCATTGGACCGTCGCTTTCACCCCGTATCAGTTTTACGCTGTTCCTGTCCAAGAATGGCAACCATGCACGGTTTACCTACAATTTATTTGTACAAAGGAGTTCCAACATGTTTAAAGAACTCTGCTTCTCATATGCAAAGTTGTGCCGTTGTAATTTTCACCCCATAAATTAAAAAATTAGAATACTTTTTTCAAGGAATATTACTTCATATGAATGTGCCGCAATTATGCCAACTTGAGCCGGTCAGATGTTCAGAAAAAAAAATGAACAGCTTTTTCGTCAGAATGGAGAAAAGTAAAAAAATCTGTAGATTGTGGGAAAAATAATATACCTGCCAATTGTGTGTGAAGTTGGCCCAGCATCTCAGGTCTGAGGTCATTTGAATTTTTCTGTCTTGAAATAAGACAAGTATCACCGCAAATCATTATCATCATTAAAATACCTACCGCTTTACAGGTGCTCAGAGTTCGATGATTTAGTACATTATCTCCTAAATTAAAAGAGATAGAAAAAAAGTAATATACACGACATGTTCTCTTTTTTCGATAAATATTAATTGCTGAACACCTCTACGGTGTCAAGTTTCCATGCTAGGTTGATTTTGGAATTTGGCCAATTATTATAATTCTTGGCTATAAGCTTACACAAGTTTGAAAATTTTAAATTGTTATTATGTAGATGGGAAGCAGTTGCGCTTCATTTTTTTTTGTATTTCAAAAACTGGTACAGAGGTGCCATTTGCAAAACAAGATATTTTGCATAACGAGACTATAAGTAGAACAAAAGCGTTTCAGATCTTTTGATAAGCTGAAACTGAAAATCCCGAGAGCAATCCAATTTCAGTTCTTGGTGAATTTATTTTTTTAATCAATGGAATATTCTTCTGAGATTTCTATTATGAAATTACATTTCCATAATATCACGTAACAACATGATTCAATACTCTTTTCTCAAAGTGTGTTTCGGAAACATTCCCTATCTTCCAATTTTTGTCTCAATAAATCATTTCGGCGGGTAGATATGGAAGAAAATTCCTCATGAAAAATTCAGGACGTCGATGCTCATAAACCTTCACCGCTCTGCAGGAAGTACCTATAAATAAAGACTTTTTAATAAAGTTGGGCCGATCGCTTTCCCGAACACAATCGATATGCCCAGAAATATTCGAAAGAAATTCAAATGAACGAGATTCGATGACAATATTTCGTGAAATTTCCAAATGCCGGAAATCCTGCTCAATATAAATTCATTCGAAAAATATTCATTCCAACTAAGAAACTATTCCCTGTCCCGAAAAAAAAGATACATACAGCTTGCTTAAAAAATAATGCCATATATGTAAAAAAAGTTGTGGGTAAAGAAAAATTCATGTTCAGTCTGACTTAGGCCTCGTTTTTTTCGAAAAGGGTATTATCATTTTGTACGAATATGTTTCATTTTTCAATATTACTGAGTAGGAATTCGTCGTCAACATGTATCTGAATGTTCATCCAGCAAATAATTCTTCTATAAACAATATAATATTCAAAAGGAGAGTTCTGATGTGTTGAAATTTTAAGGGCCTTCTGATTATTTCGTAGCACAATTTTTCTAAAATACATAAAACGCGTTTATGAGTTGAAGAAAAAAATACAAGTATAATATTATTGGTACAGTAAGGAAATTTTTAAAATATAGATGAATTCGAAATAATGATATAGGATCCATCTATAGAGTGGAAGATATAGCGAGATGAGAAAGGAAGAGTAAAAGATATAGGCGAGAATACGTAGAAAGGAAGGCACAACATACTGAGGAAACTTTCACGATGAACAGGCCTTAATGTCCAAAAAAAAAAAAGAATTTTGGTACACAGTACCAGAAATATGATCGAATGAAATTTCGGTTGGAATGAATAAATCTTCTTGTATATTGGCAAGGAAAAACATGAGATATTATTGGATGGCCATTTCGTGATGCTGATGGTTGACTCTTTTTATGGTAGGATTATGTGAAGTTCCTCGTGGAACACCCTATATATCTAATTTGATTATCCTGCAGTAAAGTATTTCAGGCTTGGATTTCACTGCCTCGGTTATCTTCGATAAATTTAAGTTGCTAGTTCAATCCTGATGAAACTATTTTGGAATCTGAATAAAAGGTTTTTTGAAGAATTTCTCAGTGATTTTTTCGAATCAACGAATACATTCTTAGTTTTCCGTTGTGAGTATGTTGTCTAAAAAAATTCTGTACAGAATATTTTCAATTATTTTTGAAAAATGATTTTTCATGAAATTGTGCATACCGTATGTCGATACCAGTTTTTTTCACTTCTGTGACAATAAAAAAAAATTTATATCAGCATAAGCGCTATTTATATCTGGCAACTCAGTACTTAGTCCAGGTAAATATAAGACAACCCTATCTATGTATGCACAGTATACATTTATCATGCTCTTGCAAATTTCAATGAAAAATCATTTTTCAAAAAATGATTAGGAATATTCGGTCTAGGATTTTTTTGGACAACCTATTTTTAGTATATTTTCTAATACACGAAACTATTTATAATTATGGGATTTATTCTATTATCAGCCCGGAGAAGGTCGATTTAGGTTCGGATCCTCTACTTTTTAATGAGAAATATCTTGATTTTCAACCACATTGAATTCGATATCTATAACTAATCCCTGCCTATAAAATTGACTTCTCCTCTTGTGGTTAGTATACACTTTCTGTTGTCCATTATTATGGCTTCTTCTGTTCTACTTTTCTTAATCGATGGAATATCTGACCTAGTTAGGCAGTTGTTTTTGAAACATAGAAGAATTCTTCTATGTTTCAAAAATGTTCTCGGTGTGGCCTCCGTAAAGGCAAAAATTTCTCTTTCTTACAGGCAGTTGTTGTTTAATTTTCGAATATCTTTTAGCAATCAGCCTGTGATTATGGTGATTTTTTTTACTTATTTGCATTACGAAATCTTTCAATGGGTCCCCTCATTTTACAAAAGTCACAAGGATATTCATAACGTCTTTTAGTTGACCTGCTGTCTATTGCTTCCTACTCCTGAAAAAATCAGAAGCTTCGTTTCATTATTTGTTGATTTTAAAAACATTTTCCTCTTCATGTGTAACTTTACCCACAACAATTGCCCATGAAAAGTCTCCAAAAAATTTTTAATTGAGTTTATTCTGACGTATCCATACTCTACAAACTTAATGTTGAACTAGCCGTACAAGCTCTCAGTCTAATAGCCGGTGTTCCTCAGGAAATGCAATGTGAATTGCAAGATAGAAACCAATTCCTTGTTGAAGGTTTCCAATTGAGGTAAAATTTTGTTGCGCACCCTTCCGATGCATGACTTCCTCTCAAAACAACTAGTGTGTCGGACCTGTTTCAATCATAATTCAGTTGATATAATCGATCCACTCGAAGAACGGGCGATGCTGGCTGAAGTTTCCATCATCCTCATTTGAAACTGGGCCTGGTTTTCCTTGAAACTTGGTACAGAAACGGGTTGCATTTCTTCGAAAATTTTAATTTTTCATTTTTGAAAGATACTCGTAAATTCAAACAACTTGAAAATTTTCAGGTTTTTGATTCCTTTCGGAAAACGAAATTTTATTCCTCTTTTGCTAAACGATAGAAGGAAAGTGGAAAAACTCTTCATTTGAATTTTCAAAAAGCTTCTTTGCACTAAGGAGTGTAGAGAATATAACAGACGTCAGATGAATTGAAAATAGAAATCATCGAAATAAATACACTTCTTCATTTATAGGCTCACAGAACCTCAATCAGCTTGGTCTAGATAGATCAAATCAAATTTTGCCACTGAGAGAAGAGAGAAGCGATAGATAGGTTTCGACCTTATTTGGCCTTTTCATCACTTGTATTTCAGATTAGTTTATTGTATTTCAGAAAATATCAAATGTAATTCACATTAGTCCACTGAATTTCAGACAATACCAAATGAAATTCAGATTGGTCAATTTAATTTCAGAAAGCATAAATTGTATTTCAGAAAATATCGAATGTAATTCGGATTACACAGTCAATCGCACTTAATATATCGTTAATTGTATTTCAGAAATAACCACCTTTGTTTGCACATTGCACAATCCTTTGAAAGTCTTCTTGGGTGTATTTTCCTATTTTCTAATTATTGTTGTAACCGGAGTATGACAAACAGGGTCCATACAGGGTCGATTGAATTTGCAGCGTTATTTAAATTCATCGGTAGAGAACATTTTAGGTGGATTAAATGCTGGCATGGATTCGATTTTATCACGGAATTTCTCAACACTCAAACCCGACGAAGTGAACAAGTGTCTTTGGAATTCATTACTGTCCATTGTCAATTACAGCTCGAATCAAATATGTTCTCAATTTGACTCATTTTATTTTTCATTATGTGTTGTGTGCTTCTTGAGGTTACCATGTTTGGTGAGAAATCGAGTGAGTAGGTTTAGCATATTTTTACTAAGATCTTGTATTGAAGTTCTAAAGAAATGAGCTAGCACCAAGTGATTTCGCCGGATTTTATTGGTTTTCCTCATATATGGAAACATCGTAATTGAATATGATATTTGATTGTTGATATGATAATCATTATGAAAATGAGTAGGTATTATATGATATAAAGTTTAAATTATATTCATACATTCTGAAATTCAAATAACGGTTTTTTGGAATACATATGATTGAAACTAAATTGCAAATGATGATTTCTGAATTTAAAGTTACTAATCTGAAATACACTTGACGGTTTCTGAATTACACTTGGTAACACTTTGTAAATTCATAGAAAATAATTAACTAGGAAACTGGCGCTAAAGCCGAATCCAGACGGCTGTAATGCAACGTGTAATGGCAACGCGTAATGTAAGGCTAATTCTCCGTATTATTCATCTATGATTCTCTGTTTGGACGTCACCGCGAACATCACTCTAACGTTCGTCAAACCGTTCTTCGCTATGGGGTGTCGGTTTTTGTCGCGATCTCAAAGGCGCTAGCAGTTCTAGTTTGGACGGCTATTCGCGCGTTTGTTGTGGAGTGAAGATCAATCTCTCGAATTAATTGAATTGTATAGGCAGGACTACGTAATTTGGAACCCAAGGAATCCGAATTACCACAAGATGAAGAAATTCAAAATGATGCGTGGACAGAGATTTCTGTTTCATTTTCATTTTAAAGGATATATTCAAAATCCGTGGGCGACATTTAAAAGAACGGTCTGACGAACGTTATAGTAATGTTCGCGGTGCTGTCCAAACGGAGAATTAGCATTACCATAAGCGTTGCATTACACGTTGCATTACAGCCGTCTGGACCCGGCTTAAGATCCCGGTGAAGTTTTCATATTGTCCACTCGTTTCTTGGGATTTCAACTAAAATAATGAATAACAATGAAGATCTTCTTTCATACAAATTTGTTTTCCATCATCGACGTTTTTCCCGGTTTACACTCATTTTAGAGTACGTGGAAAATAAGCACAGGACCTGCTATCGCGACTTTGCAGGGTTAAAGGTTTTTTTGGAGTTTTTCGGGTTTAGATGGGTTTTTTCGGGGATATTCAGTTTTTCTACAGATTTGATACAGTTTCAGTAATTATGCAGAACTGAAAGAATCGTGTCGGAGTTGTGAAAAAAATTTCACATTTTCCATAAATTCTGGGTCCAAAGTGACGAAAGTAAAAACAAGAAGTCATTCCTCTGGTTGAAAAAAAGGTAATGTTTGCAAATAAAGCAAATATTGGGATTTTTGGACTGTTTTTATTTGATGTTCTTGAAACATCGCCGACGTTTCGGAACTATAGTCCATCCAACGAGGAGAAATAGCGCGTCAAAACAACAAGGCGTGGCCAAATTCATCAGGACCGGATTTAATGTACCGACCGCGCAACCGACGCCGTCGCAAGCAACTGAGAATTTCAGATGAATCACTTGAATGTCGTAATACAGATCTGGAGAAGACGGAGAAAGCACTAAAAAGCAGCCAATGAAAATTTTCATAACCCTATGGGCTTACATTTAGTTGTTTACTGGTGCTATCGCTTCTCGTTGGATGTACTATAAGTCGTTTCTTTTTCAAGTCTAGCTTTTACACAATATCGTCAATTAATAATGAAATCATCATTTCTCAAATTAATTGATTAATTAATTATTGATAATTGACGATATTGTTTAAAAACAAGCCTTGAAAAAGAAACTATTTTGTTTCGAAAAGTCGACGTTGTTCTAAAAACATTAAATAAAAATAGTCCAAAAATCCCAATATCTGCTTTATTTACTTTTATAATAGACGATAACCGAAAATGAGGTTTGTTCGAGTTTCAGTTGGTTTTCCTCTGGTTTCCTAATAGACAGTTGTTAGAAATGTTTCATCTTGTTTATTTCAAACTTTTCTGTACAAAAATGCCCTGAATTACGCGTTGCATTACACGCTGCATTACAGCCGTCTGGACCCGGCTTAACGTACAGGCTTTGCCTTTGTGGGTGACAACTCTTTGTTCACACATGTTTTTGTGATATTTTCAAATAGATTCCTTCTTGTGAATAAATTTATTATTATTAATATTATTATCATAAATGGTGTAACAGCGTCAAAAGAGAACTTCTCTCTTTTCAGATTGCATGCTGAAAAAGAACCTCAAACACTCTTTGAGATATTTCACTTTTTCTCGAAAACAATATTTCTTTAAATGAAGACAGTATCGAGAATGTGGACCTATATTTATGCTGTAATTACAAAATAGTTTTGTAAGTACAGCATAAATAAAGATCCACATTCCCGAAACTGTCTTCATTTATTAATGTTATGGATGAGAATCTTGAACGGAATATTTCTTTATTTACGAAAAATGCTTTGTAAACCTACTCAACAGAGGTCAGGTCGAAATAGACGCTTCTGAAATTGCATCATACTTTGAAACATAGAGCACGAGGCAAATAAACTCATTTTTATTGTACTCTTTATACTTTTGGTCTCTGTACATTTTCATGTCATCATAAAGGTGGACTTTCGAGCCGGGCGTCTATAGCGACAGTGACGACGCGACAGTGCGACAGTAGAAGTACAATAAAATTGCATAGAGTAGCATTCGAGCAAAGCGTTACTGACGCCGCGAAAGTGACAAACGTCGGACGGCAGTGACACTGCCGAGCTTCAACTTCTATTGTCGTGTTTTCGTAGTTGACAGACGACGCGTCACTGTCGCTCGGATCGAAAGTCCACCTTTAGGGGATCATAATTAAAAATTGCTAAGATCGTGAAAGCCTTAACTTGCCGTTGATGAGATTACTCACATGTGTTCCAATTCTTATGAACGACACAGTTCCTCAGGATCAGGGGACGTCTGCAAATATATGTCTCCTGCTATAAAAATATTCCATTCGACCTCCATGAATACTGGTATTATTGAAGACTATTGAAGATAATTTGAATAATTCCGATTCAATACAAAGAGAATATTAACTGGTAATTCAACCTCCATCAAAATAATAAACACTCATGGAGGATATATGTCTCTCAGTGATTTACTTACACCAAAAATTGATACGTATACTGAATTTAAAACAGTTACACGAAGAATTTCGTAGTCAGATTATTTTTCGAAGGAAACAATTTGCTACAGTGGAAAATTCTGGCGGCCTAATAAACATAATTTATTCATTTTATATAAATGAGACATGACGTCATGGGGGTCTTACAGCAAAAGGAGAAAAATGACGCCCTATATTTTAGCGAGAGAGAGAGAGAGAGAGAGAGAGAGAGAGAGAGAGAGTACCACTTTCTGCTTAGGTGAGCGAGAAGATACAAATCTGCTCTTTCGTAGCCGTCATATTTTAAATGAGAATCTAGTAGCTCTGGATATCCGACTCATAAGCCAAGCCTTAAATAACAGGACTTATTTGGTGTAGTTTATAGAATACTGAATAAGCGTATTAAAAGTAAGGATTAAAATTTTTCTGTCGGATCATGTTTGAGATTGGAGCATTTCGACTTGGGAGGGCCTTATTTGTTCCATTAGTCCTCAAAAATTTTCGTATCTGTTGATGAACAGTAAAAAACATACATATACATTTTTATCGATCGAATACCAGTTTTAAATGTTCTCATATTTTAAAAATGATTGGGATACAGTAAGACAAATTTCGTATAAATGAAAATCATGAATTGTCAACGAGTTTCGAATGGTTTGAGGTAGGTAATATTTTAGTTATTAATTACCTATAAATACCTACTACCTACATACTCATTTTGTTTTTGTTCAATGAATATACATACTATTCTGAACAATACCTCTAACAATTGATCTTGATTTATTCATTAAATATCGATTTTCAGGGAAGTAGAACAAATTCCCCAATCAGGTTCAGAATAGATTATTGGATACATATAGAGTGTTCGTTCATTTTTAGTCAGAATGTGATTTTTTGTTATAGATTAGTTTATTTTAGTTTGTAAGGGGTTACAGTCTACTGCGACCTCACGATCTATTGTGCCCCCTAACAAAGTGTTCTCACCACATCCTTTACAGCACGACCTCCAGTTCCAGAGACGTAATGAACTCCAATATCTGGGAAGGCTTCAGAGAGACTAATTCCTCACTCCTAAAAGTCTCTTGGCCAACGCATTGTTTCCTTTGGCTTACAATGGCAAAGCATTCCGTTATTAGGGCAAAAAAGGTTCTTCCTCCTCCCCACAGAATCTACACTCGTCAGTGTCCGATAAGCCCATTCTCAACAGATGCTTTCTGAAACGAAAATGCCTCGTAAGGAAGCCGGTTCTTTTTTTTTGTATCTTGTAGTTTCAAAGTTCCGGAGGAACTTTTTGGAGTGATCCATTCCTGAGAGATTCCGCAGAGGGTTTCCCTTTCGGCTTTCTCCTTCTCCAGAAACTCATTCTTGTATTTTCTTGTATTCCTTCTACAAAATCTTTTATTTCATTGTTATTCATCTGGTTCAAAGATCAAAGCATAAAGCTTATTTTTCCATTTTCCTTGAAAATCTCCCTTTTTCTCAATGTAAGTCGAAAATCATAAGAGATACAAAAAAATGTTTCGGTCCAGAAATGTAGGGTTTTTGTTCTTTTTTTATTTGTGTACCATGACAGAGTTATCACTACTTTAAGTTAGGTTAATAGCGTGAGTATCGTCTATCTTGAGCCCTTTAAACCCTTTTCTTTTCGAAAAATTAGTATTTTCAATTGCTGTGATCAATATGGTTTGTAGTCCTTCGAATTTAGAATGATTTTTGAATAGAAACAGTGTCTTGAAAATGAAGGGAGTTTTAAAAAAACCGAACAATTTTTTTTCAATTTCAGGGAAAATACGAATTTCGGCGCAGATGTGAATACGATCTGTCTTCAATTTTTCTCTTTCTCGTTTCCACTGCGTGTAAATTTTGAAAAACAATTGAAATACAGTTGTACCTCAATAACTCAAACTCAACCTAAATCAGATGCTTTGGACGAGCATATAAAGAGAGCTCATTATTAAATTCATATTTGGCTAGGTAATAAAGCACCCAATTCAAATTAATTGGGGATGAAATAATACAAATGGATATTTCCTGCCCACAAAAATGCAAATATAACCAGCGCCACAAGAATTGCTAAAATGATTTTTTGCAACTTCAAAATAGGATGCCAGTCATGCACCCGCAGAGAACTTTTTTTTTAACGTTATACATGTGGGTTAACTGCGAAAACAGTGGGCCAATCTTTGGCAGAGATGATGAAGAAAAGATTGACAGTGGCGACAGTGACTTTAAATTAAATTGAATTATTGACAAAAAAAGTATCAATTTCACGTAAATAAAGTGATAAATGAATGAAATGTTTGAATGTTATCACATTTATTCTGTTATTTTAGACAGACAGGGGTTACTTCTAGGGGTTGAAAAATAAAACAACGGAAAATAACGTTGACTTAAAATACTCTGATAAAATTGATTCGGATTAATTGAAAATAGTAATAAATTTTTACACATTCTATGCTAAGAGAGGGTGGTTTATAGGGTCTTAAAGTATATAAAGACCTTTATGCAACTTCAGAAAACGCTATCAAAGTCTAAAAATTAGTATTATTTACGTTACAAGTTGAATTCAATTTTGGAAAAAAGGGGTAGTTTTCACCCCTGAAAAAAAATAAGCATATATCGGCGTAGGGTAGACTTTGAAGTAGGAGGTGAGTAGAATTTATTGTCAAAATCTCATCAAAATCGAAGCATCTTGATAGAATTCGCCCTATTTCTGCTCTCATTGACAGGACTAAAGATCTAGACAGTAGTGTCAGTTTACCGGGATCTAACTCAGAATATTTGAATCTTGTAAATGCACGACATTCATCTAAAAAAATTAAAAAAAAGTCAAAGTTGTAAATAGGTATGTACCTATCAGCTGATATAATTATTTCATTACCTGAATTAATTTATTAGATTTAAATATACCTCATAAAATTCCGGAAATCAAAAAATGAGTGAACTAGCTTTTCTAATTCTCAAGGTCCAGAGACGCTGATTTTGATGATTACTAATTATACGAATCAATAATTCTCAATTAAATTGAGAATTACCAAGGGGAGCTCCACATGTATACACATAAAACAATTTCGTCAAATACTCGTTCGGAATGTTGTGAGTTTTGACGGAGACTAGTTTTACCTATAAAAGAGACATAAATTCTCACAAAAACGAAGAACAAGAAAGTCTATGAATATATGAATAAGGAATGGAAGAAATGCTTATTCAAACTTTCGAACAAATTCTGTTTTAGTGCTCGATGCGGGACATTCACGGGAATACTAAAAGTGGCAACACGATTTCCGGGTACGAAAACATGGACGGGATGAAGAAATATTCAGAGCTCCAACCACAGTGTCAACCGATAAGTATGAATCCTCTAAGCAGGGAAAAAATACGTTATAATAAACCTTTTATTTGTGATTGCGAGATGTTGGACTTGATTAATTTTTTGTTCATTATGTTCGATTCCTGCAATGCATTTATCACCTACAATAGATTGTCTTGACAAGGTTGTATTAAGCTATGTTTTCAGATTTCCTATCCGTTCAGCTATTAGCAGCGGTTATAAATATGCGGTGATTGGTAGCAGGAATATAAAGATCATGAAAAAGTTAAAACCTGTCCAATTTTCGATCTCCCGGTACCAGGCAACTTTCTGTTGTCGTTACCGAAAATTAGTTGGGCCTTGGTCCATTGCACTATTTCTTGAATTTTTTTTCATTATCCAAAGACTATAAAGAACAGCCATATACCGGTAATGTTAAAAACCGACTACGATTTTCGTTGTTAGGAACTCTGATAGTTTGGTGTCACGGAAATCATGCTTCCTGAAATTGAATGTCGACTTTATCGAGCCTAGAAAACAACATTTTGTGAGAAAAAAACCAAAGTATTGATCGGACAATTTCTATACCAGCGTGGATTCGAACTCGGACCTCGCGGTCCATGAGCAATAGCTCTAACCGTTGAGCTACATCACTTGTTTCTTGATTATTGTACACTAGCTGACCCGGCGAATTTTGTTTCGCCTCAGAGATTCATAAAGTTGTATTAACAAAACTGATATTTTTTCAAGTAGGAGGTAAATAAGACAAAATTAAAGTAAAAATTTACAAAAAATTTAATTACATCAAGATTGGTAGGTAGGTACATTGTTATTTACATGAATAGACTTCACTTTATTTAAGCGGTACCTTATCATTATTTAAAAATTGTCTCATTGTAGTACCTTATGATGAACCACATTTTTATTTTTTCCCGGGTGCGAGAATAAAAAGAGCAGAATACAACTAGCCATAAGAAAAACAACTATTTTCTAGATTTATGCTACACACACTCAAGGACTGGCCTTAGGATTTATTGTCATAGCAAACGCTAGACGAATTGGAAATTGAATTCTCTTGAACTCAAATGGCAAATCTGTTGGGATCATCGGTCATCGGAATTCAAGGAATAAGAACTTCCTCACCTCTATATTTTCCTTTGAGTACTGTGCAATGAATTACGTTACTTTTAAAATGTTTCACCACCAAACTTGTTCCATTGCATCATTTTGGCTGGTTAAGATTTCTTAACATAATAACAACTGATCCAACCTTCAGTTGTGAATTATGTGGTGGCAAACCTGGTAAATCCGATGAGTTCAAAAACTCAGTAGGGTAATTTGTAGCTTCATTCAGATTTTTTTGGTTGGCAATTATATTTAGAAATGCACTTTGCTTATGAGGTCATCCTGGGTTGACGCAAAAGTGCAGAAATTTGGAGGAAATGAAATCAAACCTGCTGATTGATCGACAGGACCACGGCCATTACCTATATCCAGTAATTGTTCAGAGAAAATTCTGGCAGATGGATCATTCAACAATGCAGCTCGCATGTTTGAAGTTAACTGTAATTTTTGCACATAGCGCCACAAAGTTGATGATTTAAAGTAAGCATTTATTCCATCAGCAGCCGTCGATTTTGGAATGACCGGTAATGTTTGTCGAAAGTCACCAGACAACAGAATCAATGCGCCTATGTTGTGCATCTTCAAGTGGTTGTAAGGATCCAATTCGATGGTGAATCTGGCCTTGGATCTAAATAGCAGAAAGGGAAGAAAAAATAAGTGATTTGAAAACATTAATCAAATATTCTTACCTTGAATGTTGGATTGAATCCACGTTCTTGAACTATACCTGCTCTGAATGACGTCGTTTGGAAACAACCATTATATTATTGTGTGTTCGATAGAAAATGTCTTGATTCGGATGTTTCTCCATGGAGCAGAGAATGCAATGGTTCAGGTGGAGGGGCAATATTGGCAATATCACCTTGCCATTTTGACATTACACGGCGTTGCTACTGTGCTCTTTCTTGATCCTCTACAGAGAATTGACTCGTCTAGTAGCATCACGGCTTCGTTATGATGTATTAGATCTTCTGGCACGTGGCATTGTAAATAACAATAACACAAATCGTGACAAATCGAAATAACGATGGAATAGTTTCAATAACGAATTACCACTGATCACTGTATGTATAAACTACTTAAGTTTCGCAAATACACAACAAATCTAATACAATATACAAAGTTATAAAGTCTTTGTAGTTGAATACTTTCACAAATAACAGAAATAACCTTTTGTCTTGGTCTCTGATACTTTCACTTCACGGAACCAAAAATTAACCTGCAGGTACCTCTTTGACAGAGACGCTAAGATGTTTTTTTCTTTTTCTTTAGTGCCAATTCACAATGGACGTAAGCAAAAACCTCCTGTCGAAGTTCGGACACATAATTATGTTTATAATTTTAAAGTATTGAATTTATGATCACGGGCTACCACAGTTAGCGTTATTTTAAATTCAATACTTCAAAATTAGATACCTTTTTATGTATATAATTAGAATTCCAAGGCTAAGACGTTTAGGCAACTCAAAATACACAGTTTACATTGCAGTGTCATCTAGTGGCGAAGTAGAGAATAGGGTTCTGTTCAAAACATTTCGTCATGAAATTTTCCGTAGTTCACCGAATTAAAATCAAATATAATACTTACACGAAAACGCTATCAACCGCAGCGACATCTACTGGCGTTATTCGCAGAAAGGAAAATTATTTCTACTTTTTTTTTATTTCATCAAATTTTTCATAGTTTTAATGTATTTTATGTTAACCCCATCGTAGAAGAATCCAATAAACAAACTTTCATAACAAACAGTTCATCTCATCTTGAGTTATAAAAGGTGTAACCAACAATATGCTGACTGAGTTTTATATATTAAGATTTAGCATATTAATGTCTAGCGCATCCAGCGGAATAACTAGATGGCGCTTACGTAGGTGTAGTCGCTTGGTTTCCAATCATTCCTCTCTATTATAATCTTATTATTAATCATTATCGCTAGAGTTCCCCACCTTATTCCCGGACGATTTTGAAGCGGCCTTAACTAACGCGGCCTTCCACTCGATGTATGTTATTCTTAAATACTTCGAATAAAATAAGGTTTTTCGACAAGGTACTATCAACCAAGCACCACACCTCAAAGCAAAAAGAAATAAATCTTTAAGAATCAGTGTGATCGATATTATTACCAAAATAGAAATTTGGCCGAATCTTTTAATATCAATATTTTTGTTTAGATTTATTTCGGATTTTAACATTGACTGAGTATCTATAATGTGGATAGTTTTAGACCTTTTTTACCCTCAAAATATGCAAGTAAGTCCTCCTCATTCATACGTTTTATCTTCTCATCACATCAAGATACGAATTTTTCCTCAAATCGTGAACTGTCTTCCACTTTTTCAGAATTTCTAATGGAGAGCATTACCTGCTACCTCTGCAACCTCGCTTGGGAGCTCGTCAGAACTTGAATGACTTTTGTTAAATTAAATAAAAACCGTGCATTCAGGTTTATTTATTCACAGAATGTAACACTAACATGAAGTGAATAATCTTGATTTATGTTTTCATAATTTTAATCAATAATGAATTTCAAATGTACCATCAGATTCATATTTCTAATATCATATTTTTAGGCACGATCACGTATCCGTCATCAAACCGATTAAACTCCGAAAACAAAGCTTGCCTTCATTTACATAATCATGAAGAAACCGTTCTCGTATGATTCCATATCTTTCATCCTGAATGACTCCATTCATCCTGAATGATTCCATTTATCCTGAATGATTCAAGCAGTGGAAAAGGTAAATAAGAAATAAGCTTCTCTTATACGACCTCCGACAAAATATTCGCGTTAAATAGCGCGTCATTTTAGGCATTTTAAACCCCAATCTTTGAATGAATTCCTAGTGCGCCGAAGTTGTATACATCTCCATTACGGCGTTGTAATGAAGATATGAAAAATCGACATTGATATCGTGCTGGCTGAAAATATTACGAGTCAGAAGGTGCCGAAAATTAGATTTTCTCGAATATCTCGCGACCTGTTACTCAGAGGTCAATACAAGAATTATAAAAATTGTTCTTTGTGAAATTATCCACATAAAATGCTGCCTGTAGTTTTCTATAATATTAACCATTTTTGTTGTAGAGCTCTGAGAAAGCGACTAGAATGCGCACACAGGGTGTTCCTAAATAAGTATCAACGGTCAACTCTAGATATCTCATGAAAAAATTACATTTTTTTTTCTTTTTCATTCTTCCCTCAAGGTCTTCGCTTCGTTTCAAAAATTTATATTTTTTTCAGTTTTTTACTAATATCTCAGAAACCGTTTGAATTACAGAATTGTAGTCACATTGTCACTTATAATAGCTACTTTCATGGTTTTATTAGACGTGCCAGTGGCGGAAATATTGAATGTGCACGAAGGTTTTACCCTCAACTTTTACACCACTGAACAAATTTACATTTGCACAACAAACTGTGATGCGCCAAAGTGTTTCACACAAAAAGATACTCTAGGTTCATTGCTCTGGAGTGAAATAGTTTAGGGCTTTCACGAACGGATATACTGGAATTAAGAAAGTCTTCCCGGCTTACTGCCTGTGGCCTATTAGAAATTATTTCACCTGAAAATTCATAATAATAGATAATTCCTAATAGATCATGGCCAATAAACCCGGAAGACTCTCTCATGTCAGTATATCCGGTAGTGAAACCCTTGAAACTATTTATTATTGCACTTGTACATTATAAATAGAAATTTCTCCGATTACAAGAAATTTAGAATGTGTTAGCAAATTGTTTTTGATCATAAATTGCCAGTTTTCTCGAAAACGGTTCACTTCAAAGCACTTTCAAAGAACAATAATAAGTACCTTTTTTTGTAGAACACATTGGTACATCAGAATTTACAATGCAAATACAAGATTGTCTAGTGGTATAAAAGTTGGGGGTGAAAATCTTTGTTCAAATTCAATATCTCCACAAGACACGTCTAATAAAAGCGAGTAAAAAAACTGAAAAAAATATTAATTTAGGTCACCCTGTTTTTCTGAAACGAAGGCGCGGAGGTAATAATCTGGAATAAAAAATATTTTATTTTTTCATGAGAAGTCTAAAGTTGACCGTTTATACACTTATTCAGGAACACCCTGTATGCCGTATGCATTTAGACGTCCCGCCCCCCTGGCCTGGCGAGGTGGGCCTCCCAAAGTTTCACGGTGCCCCCCTCCCCCCAGAACGAATAGAAATGTATCTTAAAATCACTTAATTCGAAAATTCACCTACCTAAGAATTCCCTTAGTTGTGCCCCCTACAAAAAATTCTATTTTCGCCTATGACTGCATTAGACAGAAGAAGAATTGGCATTACGAGGGAGAGTAAAAGAAGACCTTTTGGTAGACCAGAAGGTGGAGAAACTCTCAAAAAAGGCCTTAAAATAACAAAATCACTCACAAAATTTTAAAAGTGTTCAGCTTAATGATATTGAACATGAATCGTCTCACTGAATAAGTTCTCCGTATTTATCTGTTCATTATATAGAGCTTTTATTTGATAATTCCATTAAAAACAATAAGTGAGTTAGTATCATTTTTCTTCTGTATTTTCCTTATACAAAATTAGGAATATGGGATATTCTAAAATCATTATAACTTCTTATAGTTATCAACGATTTCCATAAAGCTCCGAAATCCTTGAACAACATCATCATTGAATGAAATTGAAGAGGAGGTATGATGCCATTTACATTTAGGCCCGGTTGTTCAATAGCTGGTTAACTTGACTTAACCATGGTTTTATTTAATCCAGTGATTACGAACTGTCAAGCTGTTGTTCAATCATAGGTTAAGTGAAAACCACTATTTTTCCCTGGTTTAAGTTAACCAACCAAGAAGAAAAGTTTAACGTGATTTAACTTCTTGTTTATAACCTCAAAGTTTTGACAATTGTATGATTGATAATTTTATTTCACGAATAAAGCATGATACAAGGAAAACATATATTCTTTATAACATCAGAATGAAGCTGAGACAAGTTTGGATTGAAATTGATATAGTTCAAGAACAAAATTAATTTTATATTTGTAGTAAGCAGGATACTATTGACGAGAATCGGGAAGTGATTTATTAGACAGTGAAATGATCGATTTATTATCATCATATACTATATTTATAATAATGGATATAAACTGCTCGTCACTAGAAACGTTAATAGTGAAATTCCACTTCTCATAATTTCTAAAATACTGAACGCATTTTAGATTGCAGTCCAGATTTTAAAAGCTTTTTTCATCGACTATCGAATCATTTCTTACAGCTTCTTCGAGATTGATCAGGATCAAAGATACATGGTGAAACAAAATCTTGTGCATGTTTAACAAAAATTCTCCACCTAGCCATTTTGTCCGAAGACCACGTTGCTCTTATTTCATGAGGTTATTTTATAAATAGCAACCATACCTCGGGAAGTTTTTGAGTTTTTGCCAATAACTACAGGGGTTTCGGAAAAAAATATTTTTTTTTGCATATTAATTGATAATAATGCACGTCCTCATCGTGCTAGGAATATCGCAGAGTTTCTTCGGGTGGAAAATATAGAGCGAATGGAGTGGCCTGCACGATCGCCTGACATGAATCCAATCGAACACGTTTGGAGTAAGTTGAAGTTACGATTAAATAGGCAAGGGAACCAATTTCAAAATTTGGATGAATTGGCGAATGTACATTTACGTGAATCGGAGGCTATTCCCCAGTTTTTCATACGCAATTTAGTGGACAGTATGCCAAGGCGAGTGGTTGAAGGCTTAAGGTTCAGAGGAGGCCCAACAAAATATTAAAAATGTATGGTGTTTTTTTGTTGTTGTTAATTAGCTCTATTAATGTTCTGTTCGCTAAGGTTTCAAACTTTTATCATAGACTGTAAGTTCAAAAGAAATAAATTATAGATTGTTTTTGGGTTACTTAGTGAACATACCTCCAACAACACGAAGCACTGCTATAGCCTTCTTTGAAATGCTTCAAAGCCTCCATTTGTAAAACTTTTCCAAAATTAGTCAGTTCAAAACAAAAATTAAAAAAAATATTTTTTTTTCCGAAACCCTTGTAGTTATTGGCAAAAACTCAAAAACGTTCCGAGGTATGGTTGCTATTTATAAAATGACCGCATGAAATAAGAGCAACGTGGTCTTCCCACAAAATGGCGGGGTGGAGAATTTTTGTTAAACATGCACATGATTTTGTTTCACCATGTATCTTTGATCCTGATCAATCTCAAAGAAGCTGTAAGAAATGATTCGATAGTCGATGAAAAAAGCTTTCAAAATCTGGGGGGGTCGTATTGATACTTCGCTTCGTTGTACCAATGTAGACTTTGCCGCAGTCACAAGGTATCCTGTAAATACCGGGTTGAGAGAGTATGTCGATTTTGTCTTTGGTAGTTATGAACATTTGGCCAATAGGCTTATAGACAGTCTCTATATTGTGCCTCTCTAGTATTCTACCAATTCTATCGGTGACCTTGGGGATATATGAAAAGATAGCTCTTCCATTGGGGGTGAGTTGTGAGTTGAATATTTGGATGCCTACTGTTACATGATACAAAAGTATCATCCACATAAGGTAGCCATGTGGACGTTTGGTGAAATAATTCCTAATAGACCACGGCCAATAAGCCTGGAAGACTCTCTGAATGTCAGTATATCCGGTCGTCAAAGCCTGAAACTATTTGTGCACCAATATTCGTAGCATGACGTCATCATCCAAAATTGATTGATTATATTCTAACTAATGTTGATAATGACTTCTGACTGATATGGTTGCTGATACTGATATTGGTGATCACAAAGCAATTATTGTTTCTAGGTATTATCCAGAACACAATCCCACACAAGTCACAAGAATCAAGAACAAATCCCCAAAACAAGTGATAGTTATTCATTTCGAATGCCTACCAAAAAATAATCTCCTGAATCTTGGCTCTTCTTCGTCATTTGAAGGCATACATGAGAAATCTTATTTTGAAGACGCTTTTTTTCAGTTTTTCAGTATTTAAAGATTTTACTATATAGTCTCTGCTTGTCCCTGTAAACAAAAATAAAACCTCTAAATGTCCTGAAAACTCAGTGGATAGCTGAGAAAATAAGGCAAGCCAATCGTGAATTGAAGAACTTTCATTGGCTTTCTCGACAATTGAAATCTGAAAGGACTAGGGAACTCTACCTCTCAAAGAAAAAAGAATATAAGAAACTGTTGAACCTGTCCAAAAGGTGTTTTTGTGGAACTAGAATTTCCTATTCACTAAAAAAAAATTATGAAAAAATAATAAAAAAAATGCTTAACAAAATTTTTTTAGTGAACATGATAATTAATGAAAGATTGTTAGGATTTCCCAGACAAATAATTGAAAGACATTCATATTCCAATGTATTGGATGAGTCGCCTTTTTTCCAAAGGTTCCGTTTGAAAAAACAGACTGTCTTGTATTTTCGCAACTGATCAATTTGTTGGTCACTTCGCGCAAATTTCCTGGTGTCCTGAAAACATCTAAGGTTATTCTCGTACACAAAAAGAATGCTGCTGACGACATTGAAAATTATCGACCCATATCTCTTTCGAGCACGCTGTCGAAGGTCATGGAAAAATTAATTCTCAATGGAATGTTGAAAAAAATGGCTCTTTGTATTTATCATAAAAACAAAGATAAGTACTATGAGTTTATGACTTGCTTTTGTTCAATATTCACTCAGGATCACAGACAGAGTTTCAAGTTGATCAATTCTATTTCTTGGAGCATTCAACTGATTTTCTCAACACCCAACTCTGAAAACTAAGTTGAATCCCATTTGGATGATATGTAGCAATTTTAAATAACAAAAATATCATTCGTTAAACCTTGCATTATTCGAGTTATTTATCATTCAAAAAATATTATATCCGCAAATTTAAAAACTTTGGCTGAATGCAACTCTGTTCAAAAGATTCACAGAATTAAAGTCCTCCTTCATTTTGTCGAAGGTTTATGCAGTAGACCTCATTCTCCCATTTTGTCTGAATGAAAATGAGAGAGAATCGGCTTGCATGCAATACCCAAAAGCAGTCTGCGAGTCAATGCTCTCCCAGCATTCTCGTTCATTCTTCCTGTTTCCCAGTCATCTTAAAATTTTTAAACAGAGGATGAATGGAACTGTCCTCCTCGCTTGAGTAGCAATCGATTTCTACGCAATGCCTCTCCATCTGATCCGCCTGTGACACTTGAACATTATTCTCTCTTAGTGAGAAAAATAAAATCAATATCAGAAGATGTAAAATCAATAGAAGCGAATCTGGACAAACTTTTGGCCGAGATTACTAAATGCAGATCCACTGAACTGGATAAACGTACCTCCAAGTTGAATAACTAGACGTATAAGTGACTTTCAGTACAAAGTACCACTCATCTCAAAATTCTAAGATTCTCAGAGTTGCTAAAATGACGAGCGATATAGTAAAATTATATAGATACAGTGTGCATTTGAATAACACCGAAAAAATGTAACAGAAGAATCAGTGATCAAAATTAATTTTTTTTCATTTTTCTTGAAGACTCGGAATCTAGTGAATATTATTTGTCAATAAAACTGAACATTTTGGACTTTTTTCTACCCTGAAACATGTTTAGTAAAAGGGTTCGAAATAGTCAATCCCTATAGGATATATATTATTTTCTTAGAACATGTTTTTGGATGAAATTCTAAATTTTTCGAAAAAACTTGTGGAGATCAAAAAGTTTGTAAATGGATTAGGCTTTTCAGTTATGTTTTCGAGAAGGCAAATTATTTTCCGAAAAAAGTTGTGAGAAAATGTATCTCAGGGGTTGACCATTTCAACCCCTTCTCAGCATACTTCATGGGAGAAAAAATTCCGAAATGTTTTTTATAGACGAGAAATATTTACGAATTTTCGTGTCTTTAGCTTAATAAACAGGGAAAAAAAGAAGAAAAAATTGTTTTTTGTTAATTTTCGGACGAATGAAACTTTTCCGGGAGGAGGTTTTCCGAAAAATCTCATCCCAAATACCCACCTGTATTTCCATCAAAAAATCATGTCTTAAAGTTTCTCAGTGTTATTCAGATACACTTTGTATATATAACTTTCACTTCGCTCCTTATGAGCAGTCATCTTCATTGACCCTGGAATCTGCCGAGATTTGCAAGCGAGTCATAGGTATATTCATTTATCATTATAATGAGGAATATACCTGAATCTGACTCCGTGGAAAAATGCTGATTTGGATATTGATGAGATGTGAAGATTTTCAAGGAATATATTTCGTCCAATTCTTTCCATGAATGAATTTTCCTAAAAGGTCAACAAATTTACATCACTGTTTTAACCATTTAACTTCTCTAACGGTATGTCGAAAAAAACCTAAAGAAGCCCAGTACCAACACTGCCCAAGTAAATTTTCTGCAAGCATGCACCTTCAATCTTTTCATCCCAATGTTTATATTATCTCTATACCTTCCTTCGTATTCCGATAATTACCCAACTACAGTATACACCGACATAAACCCAGCCATTGGCTTAGGATGCTTAGGTCATGCTTCTACCAGAGTATCAAAATTTGATTTTAGTAAGTGCCTTTGTTCTCGAGATATCGACATGAAATTCGAATGAAAGATTCAAAATCCTATGAGATCCCGTTTCATTATCATTCGACTAATTTTTTTTCTCATACTGTCAATGTCAAGCCGACATAATATGCCGTGTTTGGATGATATAATTTTTTTTAAATTCCAATTTGGAAGAGTGGGGCCTTTTCTCACTTTCGTCGTGAGTTCTTTTCAATTTTCATATTTTTATTGACATTTATTAGTTGGATTAGATTAGAGGAGGGGCATAAGGTTGTCTTAACTCGATAGGCATTAATGTCTCAATCCAGTGGCGGCCCTAGGGGGTGGCCGAACAATGCAATCGCCCGGAGCCTCACTTTTGCAGGGGCCTCGAGCAACAACCAAAGCAAATTTTAAAATTTATTATTACTCAATTATTCATTAGGTTTATAATTTTAGGGGTCAATTGAAATGAAGTCAATTGACCCATGAATTCAATCAACTCATAATTGAAAAATTCAATTAATTTCAACATCGCGGCTCGAAACACTTGAATATCAGAGCTTCAGGCTCGATGCAACAGAGACTTCACGCCCCCAATCAAACTGACTATAAGTCGCTACCTTTCACAACAGAAAGATGAGAAACCCTTGAACAAGATTGAAGAGTCCGCTCAGTGGTCCCACTAAGGTGGACCCACAAGCAAGGAGCACTGAGGCCGACTCTACTTGAGGGATGGAAAAGTATCAACTCAATGATATCTCGACCACCAGGGCCTACGTAGATAACTCGAGAGACTGCTGAAAACCAGTAATGGAAGGCAAAAATTATGGATTTCGACCCTCTAGCGCACAGCAGAAATTAGAACTTAACGTTCCGAAGATAGGGAGCATTTAACTCAGAAACTATCAGAAAACTCTGAGGAAAACTCTCCGGAACTAAAGCTCCGATTTAAATCGCCGCATTTATAGATTAGGTTAGAGGGGGAAAATTTCGATTCTCGAAATTCATCAAAAAAATTGCCATCCTGCACAAAAAGCATATGGGATAGATGACGTCGCCGACTACGACGAACATAAGTTTTCCTACATAGGCAGGAATTTGAAATTGGCTTGTTAGATTTTCGCGAAATGAAACTCGAAATAATTTTACGTTTGAATTTAAAATTGTTGAAAAATATACAGGTTGATTAGGGTAACGAAGTTCACCTCGCCAAAATACGAAATTAGAAATAATTTCTTGTTTGAATTCGGAAATAGTTTGAAAATATACAGGTTGTTCTTAGTGACAAAGTTCGCTTCGTTGCACACCCTGGCATTCTGTCTTTCTGAAACATTGATTAAATTTATAATAGAAACACTTCGGCGGAAATATAGTGAACCTTTGAAGCATTGCAGCGACTTTAAATAATCTTCAATAGTGTACAGTGAGTTAATGGGAACTAGGAGGGTGTAAAATAAATTTCAGCTGAAGCCAACATTTCGCAACCATAAGTTGTTGCCTTTTCAGGGCTAGAAATACAGATCGTGGTCAAATTATGTCAAATGAATGATACATATATCATAAAATGGCCTGTTACAGAACTACGACCCGCACTGAAACTCATTTACCAGAAATAAATTATGCGTTCAATTATTGACTAAAAAAGGAGAATCAAAGACAGCAGAACATCGAAAATCGTTTTTGTATGCGACATCATTCGGTCATTCGCAGGGCCGTTCCTAGATATATGCCGCCCGCGTCAGGTTAAGATTTTGCCCCCTTTTTTACAATGTACGAAAAGTCACCTGTTATTCAGGGTGAAATCTAAAACACGCCTCTTGAAGTGGCTTTTTAATCTCGACCACGTTTGTAGTCAAATAACTGAATAAACATTAAATTAAACCTAATAGAAGTAATACCTACAGAAGGAAAACGTATAGTTTTTTGAAATTCTGATATGATTTTCATTTTGCCAGTATGCCAATCAGAATTTGAAAATTTTCATTTCTAGGAGGGTTCAAAAAACTTAAAAAAAAAGAGTATCAACACTATGAACTCGTCAGTGTCGTCTCTTTATTTAATTGAATTACCTGAATTGAAGGTTGAGTCTATATATCCAAAATTTTTCAATTTCAACCGTTTATATTCAAACGAAGATACGTATATTTCTCTATTCTCTAATTGATAGGAAACTAAGTGATTCTTTCTGTTTTTTTTTTCGAACGTCTCAAGTACGCATGTTAATGATAAAGCGCCGTCGTTTGAACAATTCAAAAACGCGTCTTTGAATGATTTGAAAGGATGCCTGAATGAAATTTGATTATAGTCGTAGTAAAAGGTTAATTTCGCGCACAGGTGGAAAATTGAAATTATGACTCGAAAGGCCCTTGTGTGAGGAGATATCAGGCCAAACTTTGAAATTTCAAATGCAAACCCATCTTTTCATTGCAGATTTTGATTGAGAGGAACATTTTTCATCCGAAATGGTTAAACCAAAAATTTTTTCGTCTATATATTTGGGCCCTATGCAATGTTATTTGTTCAAAAATCCGGAGGCGTTCAAATATTCATATTCTGATACAGAGGTTCTTACTAATTTCTCTCGATGAATCGATCAAACCCATCAGATGTTGGGTCTTGAAATATCAAATGCAAATATTTCTATTAAACTTCAGATTTGGATTCAGTAGGAGATTTTACATCCTAATTGGTTGAAACAAAATTTTTCATCCATTTTTCGGTCCTATTTGCAGCGTTTTTCGTTAAAGTTCGAAGTTGGTCCTCATATCTTTCATAAATCACATAGAGCCCAAATTCTGTCCCAAACGATTTCTCGAGAAAAATTACCGAGGACCTCAGTATGAGAATATGAATTTTCGCATCCTGGTCTGAATGAACGCTGCGGATTCTTGTACAAAAAACGCTGTATGGGGTCCAAATATAGTCGTGAAAATTTTGGGTTTTAAACCAATTCCATAAAAAAATTTGACGATTTAAAAAATACAGGTTTGCATATGAAATTTCATTTTTGTACCTCATTTCTCGTATAAGGACCCTATGCGGCCAAAATCTGATGAGCCCATTCAATTCTATATTTATATTAAAATCTTACATTACTTTATTCCAATGTTCAAGTCAAGAATACGGCCATCGCACCGGGAAAAAATGTTATTAAGTCAAATCGAAAAACGAGAACAGTAAAAAAATTTACATGTAATCCGGAGGTATTGAATTTTTCTTACATAAGAGAGCAGGAATTGGCAATAATAAAAAACAGGAGCAGCGAAATTTTGTTTTTTTGGGGCGGCAAAATGTCTAGCATCGGCCCTGACTGCCGCCCGCGTGCGGGGCAAGCGCTGCACCCCCGGTAGGAATGGCCCGGGTCATTCGGTTGTTAAATTAAAACGATAGTTCTGATGTTTAGCCTAAGCGCGCACTTGCGATTTCTTGTCGCGCGACTGAAAAAGCGCAATCGCCAAGAAAGCAATTCGAAAATGTTTCATGGGCGCACTTGCGACTAATTAATCGCAACTATATTCAGTAATAACATGGATTTTCCTGAAAACCGCTTGCGTTGTAGCTTTACTGCTACAAGCCAAATAATATTAACAATAGGTCCAAGTCCCAAAAAAAAATTCACATTCTCACAAAGAAGTTCGGTCTTCGGCAGAAGCTAAATTGCGATTGAATTGTTGCAAGTTTGACTCATTCTGATTTGGGACAATCGGGTCGCTTCAAAAATGCGACTATTTAGTCGCATGT
The DNA here is from genome assembly GCA_038502775.1 of Hippodamia convergens. Classification (NCBI taxonomy): domain Eukaryota; kingdom Metazoa; phylum Arthropoda; class Insecta; order Coleoptera; family Coccinellidae; genus Hippodamia; species Hippodamia convergens. The sequence continues at coordinate 63,647 of JAVSIQ010000216.1, forward strand.
GCGTGGATCCCCATTTAACTGTTACAATACCATCCGAGAGACGATGGATGTTTTAGTCACGTGACTACAGATCATACAGATTTATCTTAAATAAACGAACGGTACAGATCGTTGAGTCGACTTATCGCCAGTGATCTATGGTATGCGCCTGCGCCGCATAACATAACCCAACACTATAAAGAAATCGCTCTCCCCCCCTCGAAATTGACCGATCGAATAGATCGTCCTCCGATTGATCAGATGTTCTTTGCCGAACGTTCCAGATGTGTACTCCCCTCAATCTGGATGTAATAAAAGAACGATTCAGAATCATCCGAGCGGTCCGAGGTGTTTGCCGAACGCCCCTTGCATGTGTGCTTTATTTTTGCGACTGAACGATCGCTCGATAGACAGTCGCATGTGAGCGGCTACCCTTATTGTCTGAGGTTCTCCTTTTTTTAATCAATTTTTGAACGCATAATTTGGCATTGCGAAATGTTGCCATCATCTATCATTTGCTGATTAATTTTACACTTTAATAGTTGCTATTAACTTATTTTGATATTGAGAGTTGATTTTGAGTTTCGATCTGTGACATTAGGAGAATAGGATTATATTGATGGAAATGAATTGTACGAAGAACTGAATAATGTTCGTCAGTGTGAATAGAAGAAAACGTTGACTTTACCTCGGTGCTGAAATTGATATTAATAGAACAAAAATCAACTGTTTACCCCACTATCGAAATAGTACTGAGAATTATTGCCCCCACACCTGTTACAAGATCCAATTTCAACCCTTGCTATTCTTTCAGCCGAAAATGGCGTAGCTCATTCGTTATATTATTATGCTTTTATTGAAGATTTTAATCTTGGAAAAGACCAGAACATCAATTTTAAAAGTTATCATCTCTAAATTTGCTTATTTTGTAAATTTTTCAATGTAAAATATAAAATATTTCAAAACTAAAATTTTATCTATTTGTATAACTTTAGCATTTCTCGTGAAATATGACAAATATATAAACCAAATAATCTGACCAACTTTCGCATCACATACTTATCACGAAGGACAAAAGGCCTCGAAAAGATCTGCTGCCCGGGCCTCGCAATGGGTAAGGCCGCCGCACCTCTTTTCTGGGAGCTAGATCCAACATTTATTTCGGCTCTAAGAACCACGAGCCAAGGTGCTGTAGCCTTTCCACACACGCATGGTAGGATTCTTGGCGCAAGCGGTACGCATCATTGAGTGCTTTTTCCATGTTTTTCAGGTGGTACCTCACGTACTCTTTTCAGTCATATTGGTTTCGAAAACAATAGATAAAGACTGCAGATATTGTGTGGTTTAGTCATGTTGTGTTTATTGCATCTAGGATGAGGCAAACCTCCTACCTCAGTAGCATATGTGGGGTTCATGGATGGTGAGTTTAAACCTACCTAGGGAGTATGATAAAGAGTACTTCATTTACCATGTGAAGCAGAGAGGCGCTTGAAAAGAAATCTTTTATTACATAAGGTCACACAACAAAATATGATCTTCGGACTATGGGACTGAATTATCTCAACCATCATCGTCTACGTGTTGTATTGTTTGGACAAATATTTTCTAACTTGAAATCCTGCTCCTCTCAAGAATGAAGTGAATTATTTATATTTCGATCACGTTTTCAGTGTTCAGTGCGCTTAAAATGAAATAATCGATATATGACTTTTTAAGGATAAGTTTTGCGGCGTGAGCATGGTTTCAAAAGTTTTACCTCAGCCAATGAATTTTTGCTGGAAGTTAAAATAATCTCGAAGAAACAAAGATCGCAAAATTTCACAAATTTGAAATTTATCTCAAAATGGAATCTGGTAACGAATTGTGGCAAGGGAGATGGCGTCCTCTGCGATATATGATTTCTTGAAGTTGTATATCGATAGGAAAAAAGTCCTGATTACTAGTGATCAACACCATTTCCAAGTGTTATTCAGAAACCGTCAAGTATATTTCCGATTAGTCACTTCAATTTCAGAAAGCGTCAATCGAATTTAAGATTAGTCAATTGAATTTCAGAAAATATCAAATGTATTTCGGATCACTCAATCGAATTTCATTTGATATTTTCTGAAATTCAATTGACGAATCTGAATTACAAGTGATGTTTCCTGAATGTCAATTGACGATTTCTGAATAACAATTGGAAATGGTATAGTCAACTGCACGTCATAGTCAATCTTCGAATATGAAAAAAAAGGAGTAAACATGATTTTTTGTGTCTTCCTTTCGGAATACTGTTCAGATTCATCATCAAAACAATGAAAATCGAGAAAAAAACATGCTTACCTTATGTCCCCGAGTTCTAAAAATGTAAAACAGCATCACTAAATCTTTCGTTCGTTATTCCAGTAGCGTTCATTCGGTTAATTAGGGCCACGAGAATTAAAAACAAAGTTGGCAAACATTCCGGTCACGGCTTTCGTGGTGTACCCGGATGATTCATTATATGCGGTGATCTGTATATCTCACAACCTTCAACAATAAAATAATTGCATAAAAGTCAGAGAAAAAATCCTTACGTTCAGGGTTGTCTATGTCGATGACCAAACTTCAGGTGTGTATTCTGCAGGTCGAAATAATTTCAATAAACTCATATGTTGTTATCCGATTCTCATTTGTTCTCAAACTATAGGGTAATTAGAATATTTAAATAAGGTCAAACAATATTCAGATCAAGAGTTTCTCGGACTATGGATTGGTCGCTGTGGTCGTATTAGTTGGCCTCCAAGATCTCCAAACCTCACACCACTGGACTATTGTTTGTCTGTCTGGTTCAAGAACGAGGTATACAAAGTTAAAGTTGACACTCGGGATGCTCTAATTCGACGCTTTAGAAATACGGCATTGCTTATTAAAGAAAGACACGAATCAATCAGAAAAGCAACGAGAGCCCTTCGCAGACAAAGTCGAATGTGTTTGAATGGCGGGATTTCCGTGTATTTATTAAAATAATGCTATGAATAAAGCTATTTTAATATAAAAAATGTTGTTTTTAATAATGACGCTATAGTTTGAGAACAAATGAAAATCGGATAACAACATATAAGTTTTTTTATATTATTTCGACCTATAGAATACACACCTGAAGTTTGGGCCTTTCCTCCCGACTCACCCTGTATACATTCTGAAACACTATAAAGCGTGAATATGACAATATTATGATCTTGCAAGGAGTCTGTAATTTAACCTGTTCTTTCGAGCATTTAGGCCGTCGTCGTAGATTAGTTCTCGACGTTTCGCCAGTTCGAGTGACTGGCATCTTGAGGAGTTATATTTCAGGAGATGTTCTCACTGGACTGAACTGACTGAGGGCGATAAAAATATCCTTGCAGGAGGTTCTCTTGTTTATTCCCGCTAGTATTCTTATTGCCTTTTTTTTCTTCAGAAAAACAAACTTTGCTTCCGGAGAATCACCCGAAATGAGGATTGCATATGTCATACTACTATGGAATAGTGCATGATAAGAATTAACCAGGACTTTTTCTTCTGTAATTTTCTTGAGTCTACTTAGAAGGAATATTGTGGATGATAATTTTCTGATGATTCTATCTATGTGCATGTTGAATTTCAATTTCTCCTGAATGTCAACGCCTGAAAATCTCGCACTCCTGATCGTATTTGAGATTCCTGGTCTGAACCCAATTTTCAGAATGTTAGTTTTTTCTAGATTCAACAGTAGGCCGTTTGATTCAAACCAGGCTTTAGATTCCCTCAGGCAACAATCAGTTTTCTTCCGTACTGCTTCCTTGCATATGTTGAGAAACGATGTATCATCGTTTTTTGAAGATATTGCATGGAAAGGTTCTCGTCAATGGATTCAACTTTCTCGTTAGAACTCCTAATGAAATTGAAATATTTTCTTGCATATATGGTATTTTTCTCACATTTCCTTTTCCTCATAGAATTAACTATTTTTCATGTCTTTTTCTGGCTATTGTCAGATCTTTCGATGTGTTCCGAGTAATACTTCTTTTTTGCTGTTTGTAGTGAAAATTTATATTGTTTCATATAGTACGTGTATAGTTCTCTAATTGCTTTTTTTCATCTTACAAGATAACGTGTTTGCAACGCATCTAGCATGTTTTTCATTTCCCTGAGTTCATTATTGTACCATGGTTGTTTTTCGAATGTTTTTACTGGTTTTATTTATTTTCTGACAAGAGGACAAATGTTGTTCGCGGCTGTGTTAATAACGCGATATTAATTTTCAAAAGCTCTATTCGATGGATTGACTTGATGTATGTTATCCACTGTTTTAATTGCTATTAAATGAAAGAATGTAAAATCATCGGATTCGCTAGTTCGTGATGGTATTCTATGAACTTCACAATCGAAACAGTTTGTACCAGGAATCACAAGACTTAGTATACGCTGACAAAACACTATAAGTATGATATAGACTTACCATTACCGGTAGGACGACGTGGCAGAATCGTGGTACTGTGTATTATAAGAACTGACTCTTCTGGATGGTATCAGAGTACTGGTATCAGAGAACTGGTCTCGTTGTTGAAGGGCTAGGGGTCTCGATGGTCCGCCCTTAGTGCGGAAGGGGGGTGGCCCTTGTCTTCTTCTTCTTCCTTTTACTGGCCTCAGTATAAGCCATATCAACTTCTAGCGCATGACAGCAAGACAAAGTTGAAACAAAGCTCAATATCAAGACCACCATCCAAGCATAACAATTGCATCGTGACAATTAAGATAATGAATTAAGGGGGAATAAACATATATACATATATACAAAATAAGAACAGAACATCCTCCCCCCCTTGAAGAAAGGAAGATATTCTTCAATCGCTCAATTCGTGGGCAGGGGGCAAAGTTTGACCAATGGTCTACGTATTACCCCTTTCATAGTGGTGACTGAAGCAACCCGTGCGATACCATCTGTGCCGTAATTCAACTGGCTGATCCTTCCTAAGGTCCATTCTAGGGGTGGCTCGTTATCCGACTTGACTAAAACCATATCGCCTAATTTAGGAGCCGCTTTATTCGGAAGGTGCCATTTGGCTCTCTGAGTGAGTGTATGTAAATATTCCGTTTTCCATCGCTTCCAAAAATCTGTGCGCATACGTACTAGCAGCTGCCAACGGGTTAAGCGGTTCATGGGTACGTCAGACATATCTGGATCTGGGATGGTTGTCAGTGGTTCTGACACCAAAAAATGCGCGGGTGTCAAAACCGACAAGTCGTTCGGGTCAGAACTCATGGGAGTTAACGGTCTTGAATTCAGAACTGCTTCTATCTGGACCAGCACCGTGTTCATTTCTTCATACGTCAATATTTGTGATCCCGTAACTCTTTTAAGATGTGTTTTCACCACCTTAATGTTTGCTTCCCAGAGACCTCCCATGTGTGGCGCTGCAGGCGGGTTGAAATGCCAACGGATGGCTTCTGTTTCTGCCACATTAGCGTAGATGTTCTTTAGATATTTATCAGAACCCGTGAAATTAGTTCCGCAATCCGAATAGACATTTTTACAAAGTCCGCGCCTACCAATGAACCGTCTGAAACCCGCAAGAAAAGCCTCTGAAGAGAGTTCGGATATTAATTCTATATGAATCGCTTTTGTTGCGCAACATACAAATAAACATATCCACGCTTTAAATGTCTTGTTGGTCCGAATTTTACCCATTTTGATTGTGAAAGGACCGGCTAAGTCGACTCCAGTGTTAACGAAGGGTCGTGCTTGTTTTACCCGAAAATCTGGAAGATTGCCCATTGACGGGAGAATATTTGTGGGATGGATTTTCCAACACGGAATGCACTTATTAACGATTCGTCTGGTTAATCCTTCGGCCCCGAGTATCCAATAATTTCTCTTTAGTAAGGATTGTGTCGTTTCGATTCCAGCATGCATATTCTTAACATGTATTTCGGTGATGAGTAACGTGGCCAAGACTGACTTTCTTGGTATAAGTATCGGAAACTTTTCGTTGTACAACATATGCGCATTACGTGGTCTACCACCTACCCTCAATACGTCGTTCTCCATAAAGGGGTTCAAAACTCTTAACGATTTAGGTAATCTCTCGTTATTTTTTAAACATAATATTTCATCACCGAAATACTTCTGTTGCTCGTGCCTTATGATCAAAAGAAGGGCGCTGTGCAACTCGTCCTCTGTGAGGCAGTCGACCGATTCACGGATGACACGTTGGCGTTTCATGCATCTATTCTTGAAACGGATAATGTAAGCAAGAACACGTTTAATTTTATTTAGGGTTGAATATTTATCAAGAAACTTATCCAAAATGTTCGGTTGTGACACTTGCACGTTTAACGTTATTTTTCGTCGCTCAGTTTCAATCGTATCTGGATCGTGCTCAGGAACTTTCTTGACCCAGGATGTTGGTTCTTCTAAAAGGAACCGAGGTCCAGTCCACCATAAAGAGTGTGACAGCAATTCAGAAGGAAAAATGCCTCTGGAACCGCAATCCGCTGCCTTATCTCTGGAGGATACATGATGCCATTTGTTAGGCTCTTTCTTGAATAAAAGCTACTCTATTCGCGACATATGTTTTCCATAAATGTGGTGAGTTTTTAATCCACGAAAGAGCCACGGAACTGTCGCTGAAGGCGTGAATGTCCGTTAAACATATCTTGTCTATGAGTACCTTTTCCACATATCTAATCAATTTTGGTAGAAGAACTGCAGCCTCCAATTCCAGTCTGGGTAAAGAAACCGATTGTAATGGGGCGACTTTCGATTTCGCGAACAAGAAATGACATTTCACCACCGAATCTTTGTATTTGATTCTTAAATACGTGACCGCACATGTTCCCTCGACTGAAGCATCACAGAATGCAATAAGATGACATGAATCCATATTACGAAGATCGAAATGCCGTGGCAGCGCGAAAGAAGAAAGCACTGTGAGATCTCTTTTAAAATGTAACCACTTCTCCACAACATCTTTCGGCGGTATTTCATCCCAGCCCAAACCTAAGGTCCACAACCGTTGAATCAGTACCTTAGTGAAAAAGGTGATGGGTGTCAAGATTCCCAACGGATCGAAGGTGCGCGCCAATTCCGAGAGCATTGTTCTTTTAGTACAGTTAGATTCGAGATATTTGAATGTGAAGAAAAAATTATCTTTAACTGGCGACCACTTCAAACCTAGAATTTTCAAGGAAGCATTGTTTTCGGAATCGAAAGAAAAGTCAATATTCTGTACATTTTTTTAGGCAATCCTTCCAAAAGTGATTCTGTATTGGATGCCCACTTTCTGAGTTCGAATTTACCTTTACTTAGTAGTTCGACAAGTTGATCACGCATGCCTTTAATCGAATCAAGATCATCGCTGCCGAAAGTGATATCATCAACGAATGTTTGCGTTCGTAAAATTTGTGATGCTAACGGAAAATCATGATATTTATCGGCAAGATACAAAAGCGTCCGGATAGCTAGAATCGTGGTACTGTGTATTTTAAGAACTGACTCTTCTGGATGGTATCAGAGTACTGGTATCAGAGGACTGGTCTCGTTGTTGAAGGGCTAGGGGTCTCGATGGTCCGCCCTCAGTGCGGAAGGGGGGTGGCCCTTGTCTTCTTCTTCTTCCTTTTACTGGCCTCAGTATAAGCCATATCAACTTCTAGCACATGACAGCAAGACAAAGTTGAAACAAAGCTCAATATCGAGACCACCATCCAAGCATAACAATTGCATCGTGACAATTAAGATAATGAATTAAGGGGGAATAAACATATATACATATATCAGCACCCCAGAGGTAAAGTGTGTTAAGTCACAATATCAAAATTAGACAAAACAGAGATTTTTCAGTTCGATTATCGTTTCAAAGAATGTTTTCTGCCATTATTTGGCGACTTGATATACCTAGGGAGTCAAAAATGTGTTCCACTAGCTAGAATTTACTAATGTGAATCCAGTATTGTAGAAAGTTCGTGTCTGAAAAAATGTGACTTAACACACTGTACCTCTGAGGTGCTGATATACAAAATAAGAACAGAACATCCACCGAGTTAATATTACTGAGATAAGTATTGAGTTCATTGATATTTTCTTCAGATAACCTCCTCACGAATTTGATATGCTTTTTTTCTGTTTCATTTCCCAGATTTGTATATACAAATCCAACGTTCTGGGCCAAGTGATCAGATATATGAGGGTTGAATACTGTTCTAGAAGCGATATGAGTATTGTAATTGTTGTGAAAGATATTGTCGATACAGGTAGACGACTCTGGGAGGCTCAAAACCAAACTCTATCATCAGATTCTACAGTCTTTTAGTTTTTTTTTTGAAGGTTTCAACATATCAATGTTAAAACCTACTCCAATGAATGTTGTCCCATCGGATTGACTGACTAAAGCATCCAACAGCCTATTGAAGAAATCCTCCAGATCACATTTTGAATCAGATGGTTTTCTATAAATGCGGATCACCTTCGTTCAAATTTTATCAATTTCAACTCCTGCTATCTCGAACATTCCTCCAATTCATAGTTTTTTAGACTTTCCATTTTTTTCGTGACGAGATTTTCTTTAACGATAATAGCGACGCCTCCATGTTCCGAACTTTTCCTTGAAAAATAAGAAGCTACTTCGGGTATTTCAAGTTGAGAGTACCTAATATTCTTCGGGCATCCAGGTTTCCGTAAGAATTCCGAAATCTAGAGAGTTTTCTTTGAGAAAGCATTCCACTAGGTGACACTTTCCCTTTAGAGATCTACAATTTAAGTTGTATAAGTTATAATCGTGATTTTTGATCGTACCTTCGAAAAAACCGAAATCGCTGTACAGTAATTCCTTTTGGCCAAGTCGCGGGTTTATGGAGCTCGTCAAGTAGAGAGAAATCGGCATATCATTTGATATGCTTGAAGTGTTTTCCTGGTTTTCCAGTTTGTCAACAAGAAATGCTGTATCAGAAAAGATTCGTTTCAGATAGTTTTGTATCCTCTCCTCGGTTACTTCTGGCCGTACCTTGCCTATATGCAGCCAGGCTCTCTTCGTTACTGCGGCAAAAGTAATTTCTTCTTTGGAAGATTTTTCTACATCAACGGACCCGACAACTATATTATCATTCTTTTTGCGATCTCTGGTATTTTAACTTGAGCTTTTATTCCTTACCAACTCGTTTTTAGCATTCGACTTTTCAGCGGAATTAAGCGAAATAGTTCCATCCTTTGTACAGAAACAGGCTCGTTCAATCTGGTAACACTGTTTGGAATTAAAGTGTTTATTTCACGGTCAGGTAGAACTCCTGTCTCAAATTCAGATGAACTATAATTAGATTTTTAATTTATTTTGAGCAATTTAATGATCAATTTTTGGTCTTCAATCCTCTTTTCCATTTGACTCACCAGCTTCAACAGAAATTCATTTCCCTCACTTTTGAGGTTAGGTGCGGTTGTTTAGAATTAGGTATTGAAATGTATATCTGTAATTTCCTTAGTCTTGTCGAATGTCGTCGCACTGATACCGGTAACACGCTCAACTAACTATTATAGAAACTAATTGTTCCTTATTCATACGATTCAGTTGGGTTGTAAGGAGCGGAATGTAATGCGATTACTCCCGCCTAGGGGACTTTCGAGCCATAATCAAGGATACCAAGACCTACCCGCCAAACCTAAATTTGCTTTTCTATGAATAGGTCCGTAGTTTGGGCCTATTCTGACCTAAATGCAGTGGACTAAAATGGTTGTCACGGAAAGTTCATAACTTTTACATAGTAGATTTCGGAACCATGTTTACAGCGACATCAATCGGACTCGAAGGAAGTACAAATCGTGTCGGATCTCAATAGATCACAAGAAATTTGAAATTGATATAATGTCGATTGGTTTTTCAATAGATATTTTGAAAAACCAATGAGGATCCTTTAATAAATGTATCAAATTCTAATCACCTGCTGTCTATTGGGAATCCACGTCCCCAGTTTGATGTCAGTATAGTAATACTCTATAGTCTATAGTACATCTCTAGTTGTCACTTGTGTTTCCTAGTTTTTCGGCCGTTCTCGTTCATACATTCTCGACATTTCGCTAGTAAGAGTGTCTGGCACCTTCAGGAGTTTCTCTTTCAGGAGATGTTCTTGCTGAAATGACCGGCCAAAATTTTGGGACAACTTCTATTTATAATTTACATCACTCAGTTCATTGACTTCGTTGTTTCTTGTATCTGCCACTATTATGAAGATAATAGCCAGCTTCACATGGAAAACGATACACAGTATCAAGTTTTATCAAGAGTACCGTTTTGGGGTAGAATTAAATGATTCTTAGGTTCGCTTGAAATTTTGCTCAATAAATCTAATATTAAAAAAATTATATTTAATACTAGTTTGTGCGAGTCGTGTAACTAGCCCCCTCTATGAGAGTCAGACATGAAAACATTTGATGTCTCAGCTTCCAAAACATATTCGTATAAACTTTCATCACAATGATGACAGTAGTCTCGACAAAATTTTAACAAAGGTGTATAATTGTTTTTCTCTATTTCACTATCGTAATGAATTCATTACAGTACTGAAAGTAGTGCTGTAATGAAACTCATTACAGCATTGTTTTCAGTTATTTTTTTCGTTTTGTGGTTGTCAGTACTGACCTCCGATCCCATCAATTTTCGAATCAAATCAATTCTAATTCCGTGATCTGTCAAATTTCATAAGTCACACCAACTGCCAAGGTACAATACAAAAGTCACTAATCTGAATTTTTATTTGAATTTCGAGAGTATTTCACGAAACTTGACTGAAATAGAGAAAATATCGTCTAATACTCGTTGCAGAAGGCAATTCCAACACTCATGCTTTCGAAAACTCGCTCCTTCGTCGCTCGTTTTCGAATTTCGCATTCGTGTTGGAATAGGAGCTCATTCTGCAACTTGTTTTAGAATATACTATTCTTTAACGCCCTTTATCTTCAATATGGATGGATCTTTCGTATTTTGGATGTAAAAAACAATTGAAATACATCATATATGAAGTTCTTAGGTAAATTGCTTAATGAAAGAGAGTTCATACTTACCTAATGAAACTTCTATCTTTGAATTAACTATAGCAGAAGTGGATCTGCCTATCAGAACAGGATGGGTGGCCTTTGAAGATGATAATTAACTCCTAAACGAAACGGGGAGCGCATGTTTGTATTAGTTATTAGGGATCCATCTGATCGAGTTCATACCTATAGTATGGCATCATTTTCTTAATGCCTTATTACACTGCGAGGGAATTAATGGAATACCTGCTTTTCGTGATTATTACTCAAATGGAGCTGCATTTCTTGTTGAAGTTGCGAAGGTGATTGATGTTTAATAAAAAAAATTCCGCTATTAATTTCAAAATTTCGTATATTTAGAAACATTACCTGTATTTTCATGTTAACCTGAGGTAAAAAGCCTTGCAGATTATTGAAATTTGGAAAGATATCTATATAAGATACCTTAATATACTGTCACAAAAAAACAGTTTCATACTTCTATTATAAGGTGACGGAATTCTACATGAAACGATATTTCAGGGAGAATAATGAAATCCGCGAGCACAGAGAAAAAACACATGAAAAAAAATCCTGGATTTCCATTCACGAATTCTCTGAATATGAGTATAATTACAATTAGCAAAAAATATGTACTTTCGATATACTGAAAAGATGTATTACCATTTGCATATGGTAGTAAACAGTGGCTACTCGTGACTTGTTGAAGAGGCAGAGCTGCAGAGTTTACCTATGTATAGTAGCATCTTGAATTCGTCAGATGTTGAAACGTTCTTATACAGGGTCCTGCAATAGTGCGTTAGGCTTCCATAGCTGCCAAACAAGACGTTTTAGAAATTTAGTTGAAAAGCATTCCCCTTGTACTTTCAATTCTGCATCTCGAGAAATGATTTTCTAACATACAGGCTGTTCCCAAATGAAATTATTATTGAAGAGCATTCAAAACATGCGAAAATAAAAGGGGTGTTCCATTTAAAAAATAAATCATTTGTTGAATAATTTTGTTTGGGAACACCCTGTATATTATAAAATAATTTCTGGAGATGCAGAATTGAAAGTACAAAGGAAATGCTTTTCAACAAAATTTCTAAAACGTCTGGTTTGGCAGTTAAGGAAGCCTGACGCACTATTGCGGGGCCCTGCAGAATGAGCTGTTTTTTTGAACGAAATCTTTCAACAAATACGCTTGCCATTAACAGCGAAATCTTAAAAGTGGATGGTCATTTCAAAAATGTGGGTGCTAACTTCGCACTTCAGGGGTGCGATTTCGCCAATGAGGTTTAGATTACAAACGAAAATTTTAAGGTTACGAATAGTTACTAACGAGTTACTAACGAAATAAAGAGAAAATTTCTTCATTTTCGAAAATGTGGATGCCCGTGAAGTTAGCACCCAGCGGTATGCGGTGTTTTTTCCCCAGTATCCTTGAGGTACAAACGAAAATTAACTAACGACCCAGCGGTATGCGGTGTTTTTCCCCAGTATCCTTAAGGTACAAACGAAAATTAATTAACGACTTACTAACTGACGCGAAACAAAACATTTCTACATTTTCCAAAATGAAGATGCCCGAGAAGTTGGCACCCAATGGAATGCGGTGTTTTTTCCACAACTTGAGGTACAAACAAAATTTTTTAAGTCACAAATAGTTACTAACGAGTTACTAACGAATGAAATGAAAAAATGTCACATTTTCGCATTTCAGAGTTGTATTTCCGCCATTAAGAGACAGGTTACAAACAAAAATTTTCAGGTTAGCCGGGTTTTTTAGGTCACAAATAGTTACTCACGAGTTACTAACTAATAAAAGGAAACATGCCCGTGAAGTTAGCATCCACCAGAATTCTTGAGGTAAAAACGAAATTTTTTAGGTTACAAATAGTTACTAACGAATGCAAAAAAAGTATTTTTAATTTTCGAAAGTGTGGGTGCTAACTTCACAGACACTTACTTTGAACAACCTTTCAGCAAGGGTTCACTTAGACGAATTCTCATCAAACTTGAGCATTCGAAATTCGAATGAGTCCTCTCTATTGAATGGATATATTCTTATCTGAAAGTCAGTGTTAGGTGCTTTTATTATTATTATAATTATTATCCTGAACAGGGGTCGTCGTAGCTTCATTCAGCCTTCCGGGAACTTCGTCCAAGGAGGCCGTCAATGGCTATGTGCTTAAGAACACGTTATAAGTGGCGTTCCTCAAGGGTCCATCTTAGGTCCACTTTCGTTTCTCTTATATACATATTTTATATACATATATGATTACCTTAAGGATGATTTGTCCACCATCCAACCTGATACAACAATAGGGTTATACTCCTCATTTAAAAAAATGCGTGCGAAGAGGAATCCTTATTTTTCATTACATTATTAATGGTACTACAATCTAACATTGCCATATATTGTTTTTAAGAAAAAGAATAAATCGAAAAACAAAAAATTCTTTGCCTTTACGGAGGCCACACCGAAAACATTTTTGAAACATACATGAATTCAAAATAGTAATCATCGAAATTTTAAATCCTAGGCTCACAGTTCTTTTATCATGAGGTTGGGGAGATATATTAAATTTCGTCATTGAGAGGAAAGATATACCGGTTTAAGCCTTATTTTGCATCATCAGTATTTAAAGCAATTAGTGGTGGCGTACTGAGTAAAATATTATAAAGTAGTGACATCTAATAGCGTCAAAGAGAAGTTCCGCATCTCCAATCACATGCTAAAAGGAACTGCGTAAATCCTGTTTCACTTTATGAGATTTTAGCAGTGGAATCCATTCTCAATTCCTAGGCACACCGATCTTTTATCATGAGGTCGGAGAAATGATATTAGATTTTGTCATTGAGAGAGAAGGTTTATCTCTCCTCTCAGTGATAAATTCAAATATCATTTCTCAAACCTCATGATAAAAGATCTGGGAGCCTAGGAATTGAAAATGGTATCCATTTTGATGATTACTCTTTTGAATTAATTTATGTTCCTACTATACTGATTTAGGCGTCACCATAACGGAAGATCTTGGTTGGTGGGATCATATACAATAAAGCTGTACCTACCAAGGTTTCCTGAATACGTTATGTATTAAGGCGCATTTATATCAAAGGAGAATTGTAGCATAGGCTCTTGATAATTCAACATTCAACGAAGTCCCATGGATGAACTCTGACATGGCATGAAAGACCCGATATATTATAACGTTTCATTTACTCCAGATGTGCTAGGAAATCTGAAATCCTTCGATGATTGTAGTAAAGTAAATCTGTCAAATTTTTGCCGAAAAAACTCTTTGAAGGAATGTTTGCGAAAATCGTTAGGAGATCATTTGAATAAGTTAACTTGGAAAAAGTGTGACCTAAATCTACAGCCTTTTTGAAATAACTAAATAGTTTTTCGGTTCTCGTTTATCTTGGGAATGGTAGGTTTCTGAAAAAAATTGATAGAACAAAAATTGATAGGGACATCATATTCAACAATTTTTCTCATTGAGTTCATACGATGAAAAGGAATAATGGCAGTGAAAGTGTCATTGAAAAAGGTTTCATCCTCAAAAAAAAATAACAAAATTTAGCCGATAACTCTTGTTGGCCGAGAAACTGTTACTTAGTGACGCCGTCTCAATCCTTTTCCGTAGACGTAGACTTTCTATCTTTATCTAGTAACAGTAATTTCGTCCGTCGTCCGGTATTCATCCTCGACGTTTCGCCAGTTCCATTGTCTGGCATCTTCAGTAGTTGTTCTTTCTAAATTGATAATGCTGATAATAAGACAGCTGAATTAAGAGAGTACAACTCGCTGGCGTCAGGAATAAATAAACGGCTACGTCATAAGTCCTCGACAAAACAAGTGACATTGAACGATGGTCGCGAAAGCCTCAAACAATTCATTAACACGTGTTTTCTTTTCCAGGTACGTGATAACTACAATGTGTGGCACGGAGTTGTGCTACAGTCCTCCTTGGATAATCACACTGATGTTCTGGGTGGGCTATTTCAATTCGGCTCTGAACCCCCTCATCTACGCTTACTTCAACAGGGAATTCAGGGTTGCGTTCAAGAAGACCCTCCTGGGATGTTGCCACATCCACAGTAAAATGATCTGCTGGTCCTGGATTCGAGAGTCACGGGACCATCCCATCAATTACAGCAATCAGTCCAGTGAAATGCAAGTGAATCATCCGTTGAGGACTGATTTTAGAAAAGACGCAATCTACAGTAGGAGGTTTAGTTTTAACATATCCGAAGGAGAAATAATCAATGTACATCAAGAAGCGGGTGTCTGAATGTTGAATATTTTTCGCACAAATTTTACAAAATTACTCAGCAAATTTTCCTGATAGGAAAGATATGTTTTAAATATAAGTCAGGTCCCAAACACTTTTCAGTCGATAGCAATGTCATATCAATCATATTTCCGCGAACACTTCATACTGCAGGGTACGGTAGTTGGACAACCAATATAATCATGAAATTCCTAAAAATCGCAATAATGAACAATCTTGTGGGTACATACATATATGAATCAATATTCAGAATTCTGTTGTTTTTTTTCGGACACTCTCATATTAATATGTTGTGATTTCGAAGCTTCTCCTCGCGAACGAGTACATTGTCAGAAATATCGAAAGTGGAATTGTTTCATTACAACATAATATTATGAAATAAGTCTTTAATTATTTCAGTTACCTATCAGTATTATTGATCTTCGGGTGTAGATAGTATTTATCTAGTAGTTATTTAGGTTCTGTTGATTTACTTTGTATATTGTTCCACCTTCTTAGTCTTCTAGCTTGCTAAATTATCCCTAATACCACCTGTTTTCTTTATTTTGTGTTGAAATCGTCAACATTTTCAACATTCACTACGATTATATTTCTGAGAGTTAAATGTGGTTTTGTATATATGAAGAACGAAATGATATTGTACTTGAAAACTTTCTTCCTAACTAGGATATTTATTAGACTTCATATTTTATTTCGTTGAAAGTATCGAAAAGATTTCAGGAATCAGAAAGATATTGAAATCATATGATGAAAAATGGTAAAAGCAAGAGGAACTGTTTTTAGTTCTGAAAAAGAAAGCAATCATGAAAATTTTAATTTCATCTGAGACTCAAAAAGTACCTAGGTACCTTATCTCCTAATTTCCATTCGAATATTTCTGGAAACGTGTTTTGTATTTATGATGAAACTCCTAGTTGAAAAATTAAAGACTTCATCTTCTGACGTAGTTACCCTAAAAGAAATTGAGTTCCTTGATCACCATATACTTGAACAAATACTTCGACCAAATATCATAGTGTCAATTTTCTTAACGGCTATACGTCACTTTAATTTCTGAAATTTAAGAATTCGACAACCATTAGCTGAAAACTCTCATAAATATTAAAAAAAAAAGAAATGGAGATTTATCATATCCTACTTGTAAGATTACTGAATGCAGAAATTTGAAAAAAAAAAACATTTATGGATAAAGATATCATATGAATTCGATATTTTTATGAACACTGATACGTATTCGAAGAAAATGAAATCTAGCTCATTTCATGTTTCATCCAATAATTCCTCCAATGTTTTTCTTCGCTCTCTCACTCTCTCCCTCTAATTAAATCTTATATTCAAAAGATTCGCCCAACCAACAGAGGACAATCAGAATTTCTCGATAGCTTTAATAACATAAAATGAATAATACAAGAGATATGAATATATGTATTTCTTATTCGTGGTCATATTATTCATCAGTATTGAATGAATGCAATGAAAATTATCACCGTAACATTTGACCATAAGTATTTTCATCTAACGCTTAGGCTAAGTTTTGAATGAATTCATACCACTACTACGTAGTAGTATGAGTGGCAGCTCATTCATAATATTAATCCTAATTACAATAATTTATACACCCAATAAGTTAAGCAGGCGTACATGATGAGTACCATTTGCTAGTCTTATAAACTTTGTGTCGGACAATCATCGTTTGAGGGACGATTGTACAATGCAGGTTTGAGTTTAACTAAAAGCCAGAGGAATTTGCGTTGACATAAAATTTGTGCTTGAAATGGTTGGTTTAGTGGGAAGTACTATACGTAACATCTCGAAAATTGAAATTACTGTTTCATCATTTACTCTCGCCTAATTTTTCACGTGAAAATTATAAATTTTTCTCGATTTGAGGGTGAAGGGCGTCTACACTAAATGTTCGTGTAGTGAAGGGTAATTTAATAAAAATCTGGGGAAACGATTGAAACTTCATTATTTCATCGTCAATTTTCAGATTAATCTATGAAAATTTCAAAATAGGCGGACAACACCAGTTTGCAGAATGTGTCTAACGAGTTTTGTTATTTATCACCCATTTAATATTGTAAAAAAATTTCAATTCGTTAGTTCCTTATTGGTAATTCATTCCAAAAATTAGGTGCGACAATCAGAAAAGAGAAATACACACATTCTGATAATAGTATTTATAGTCCATGTATCTCAAAATTTTCATTGATCCATCTCAAAATTTGACAAATAGTGGGTCTATCATAGCCTGATTTTGTCAATCAACACAAATTGATTTCAAAACAGCAATATGGCTTTGTTGAGTATATAAATCAACCATGACAAATCTACAGGGGTGCGTGGACAGCTAGACAGCAGCTGTGGACAGGAAAGAGCCGATGGACATTATTTATTCGGACATTTCCAAAGCCTTTGATCTCGTGCACAGACAGAGATAGTTTTATAAGAACATCGTAAAATTTTTGAAAAACTTCTGCCTGACAGAAGATTCTGAGTTGTGCGGGGAATAAGTTCTCGGATCACTTTTGTTTAAATTATATGTAAGCTCATCATATCCTTTATGACTACCCTATTTTTTGCGGCAACACGGCCACACAATTCTACAAGAAGATCTAGATTTTCATTAAATATCTCAGTTAAGTGATGCCTAGCTTTTGTTTTGCATCTTCGAGGAGATGGGAACATAGAAAATATATGCTGAGTGAACTTCTTCTGGACACTGAACTATCGTAAAACAATCAGGGTACAACCGTTTTTGAGAATATGTCGTGGCCAGGTCGAAGAATATACAGGGTGTATCTGAATATCACCGAAAAAATGAAAGGAGTGATTCTATGCTCAAAATTTTGAAAAACCTCTACCCGAAAAAGTTACAGTCCTACGAAAACAAAAAACTTGTTTTTTTTTTGTTATTGTTTTTGTTGAGCTAAAGACACAAAACTTGGTGAATATTTTTTATCAATGAAACTACACATTTTGAAATTTTTCCACCCCTGAAGTATTTGAAGAAGTGGTTAAAATAGTCAACCACTAAAAGTGTTTTTCCCACAACTTTTTTTTTTAAGAAAATTTTCCCTTCGAAATACATTGCTGAAAATCCGAATTAGAGTATTAACATTTTTATTCCTCCATTTGTTTTTGAAAACTTAATAATTATATCCATAAATATATTTCTCGACATGAGAACTTGCTGTGATTACGTTGGGACAACCCCCTCTTGCCATTTTTGTTTTTCTTAACACACACACACGGTGTGTGGGGGTCTGTTTGGCCTTGTGAATTCTGCAAATTAGACAGCCGAAATCTTTGTATTTATTTGAAAATTCAATTATGGACAATACAAACATTCTTGACCGGTGGAAATCGAACCCACTACCTCCGTGTGCAAAGCCAGTTCTTAAACAGTCCCGCCACGGAGGTCGGTCTCACAATTGAATAAATCCGAAAATGGTCAAAAAGTGTGATATCTTAGGTACTTCCTGTAATTATGCAGTTATAACAGTTCAGACTGCCCTATTTGGTTTTGGTATTTAACTAGTCCGGAAGGTAACCGTCGATACCGACAGTGCTCCAAAACTGTCGTCACGGCCTAGGGTCTTCGACAATTCGTTAACGTGAAGAATCATATCCATCAAAATTTTTTCACACTGCACTGGCCGGGACGGTAACCGTCGGCACTGACTAATGTGAATCAGGGATGTTAAGTATGCCGATTTTTTCACATCCGCGGATTTGAATGCGGATGCGGATTTTTGGAGACTCATATCTGCGGACGCGGACGCGGTTGCGATGCGGATGCGGATGTTTAAGATCTTATATAATTATAGGTTATGTAAAGAATTAAAACAATGATAAAATAATTTTTAACAGCCCCTTCGAGAGAAGCTTTTATGCATATTTTACAATCAGCCTTATCATTGTACTCTTCATTTGGTTCGAAAAATTTCCATATATTACTTTGTCTCGGTGGTGACATTTTTAATCAACTTTAGATACCTAATTCAACAATAAACCTTGCTGGAAACATGAAAAATATTGTTTTAAAACGATAAACTTCACTTACAATTAAACGACTACCGGTGAAACATAATGACATTTACCTGAATATATCCCGCATACTCATAGATTCTTGCGGATGCAAAAGTCCAAACTAATGTGGAGGCTCCGCATTTGCGGATGCGGATGCAAATATTCTCAACAACCCTGATGTGAATCAACCCTAAGTGTAACTGTAAAAACTGCAACGCGACTCTTGTTTCGAGGTATAGGACCAAGCTATGAAGAGAGACCGATTTCAAGCGAATAACCAGTAATGACCGCGGTTATCTACGGTCCTGTCTGCGGTTATCTACGGTTATAGCCTTCAGGGATATTCCTTGTAAAATGATTATAACCTACAATGACCGAAGTCGCTTGAATGCAGTTGGTCCTAGTTGGTAATTACCAATGAGGACCAGGTTATTCGCTTGAAATCGGTTAATGTATGTATGTATGTCTTACTGCTTTCAGTGTGGACCGACTTGATTTACAATTACAGTATGCTGGGGAACATATACAGTTTAAACTGTGACACTCAAATTTCAGAAGGAAGACTTATGTATTAGATGCCGCAGAATTTCTTAGGCAATCGCGTGTTCACAGTAGGTAAAGCATTTCCTTCGTGTATAAATCATCCGTTCCAGTTCGATTAATATATTCAAGAATGAATTAGACAGAGGGTTGACAGAATCTCATTCGTGATAGTTGTGACAATAATAATTATTTTTTATTCGGCTCAATTTGTGTTTGAATCTTCTCTTGGGTCTTTCTATCATGTTTGTTCTTTACTGAAATTTTGTTAAATTTGGGATTTATGGGTTATCCATTTGTAAAAACAATAATAATGATAATATGAAAATTCCAAAATTTCCCCAGATTTTTATGTAATTACTGCTAACATGGCGAAATTATGAAGTTTTACCGTTCAATTTTAGGTTCAGTGTCAGAACATCAAGTTTATGTCAATAATTATTATTGTGAATGATGAATTAGGTGCAGTTTAACGCTGCATAGTTGAAAACTCATATTTACCTAAATCTCTAAAATTGAAGATTCGAACTTCATTTCAGTGCCTGAATCTAACGTAATTTGAGCTACTATTTGGATATTATTACCTACGTAGATGTATAAGACCGTTGTTACAACTTTACAAACGGTTGATCTGCATCGAATATTAAGACCTGCGCCGATTGAATGTTGGCAAAATGTTCGTCTGAGTTTGAATATGCTTAATTTATTACTCTCAAATGAGATTTTGTTGTTCCACCCAAGTCTTCATTGTGCGATCAGCCCTGGAAAATGTTTTAAACGAAGTCTCTCTTCTCAAATCTCCAATTCTAACTTCAACTGTCGGTCAGTTGACCGACCTCCGATAGAAGCTGTTATGTACCTACGCACATTCTCACTTCAGAAATGCGTTTAACACTAATGAAGTGTATGCACTATGATCAAAAACTACCTTAAAATTGTAAATTGAGCATAATCTGCTTCAAGTCCTTGAGATCCTTCATCCCATATCGTTTGATTCCTTCTGATGACTCACATTTTCCTCCACGACAATACAACTTAATCCGAAGGAACAAAAATCATAGGTTAGGAATCTTACGAATCGGGTGCTTCTTCGTGGATATAAGAGCATTGTTGAATCAGTTAATCCTTTTTCATTCACTATCCTCAAATTTTTTCCGAAGAAAATTCGGCCGTTTTTGCACAATATGTACTGCTATGCTTTCTATTTTCAAAATATTCAAAACAATGTGCCATTTTCAAGCTCAAGACTTCTTCATTAGTTGATGTTGAAGGCCGTCCAGAATGTCGGACACTTCACAAACACCTTTGAATTACTTATACAGTACATATGTTTTTATAAAGAAGCTTTTCAATTGAGTTTGCAAAAGAAAATTTTGGAAAAACTCTTCTCTGAAGCGAATTATCAAGATGCGACAAATCTTTAAAATTGTTCTAATCATCATCACCTCAACAAAATAGCCAGGTGCGGTTGATTTAACTTACAATTTTCATTTAGGATATCATCATAGCTTGTTAATCATAGAATCGAACAAGGGTGTATATTTGTATGTGTTTTACATATCAGATTATTAACAGGTTCAGCAAAAATGAAATAAAATCGATAACGATAGTCTATCGATATATCATCCCGAAGCAATGGATGGTTTACGATATTCCAAACTATAGATAATGCCCTCGATGGATTAGAAAATGTTCTTATTTATTTCGGAGAAAATATTCAATTGGACTAAAATTTGAAAATTGATAAACTCTTTCTGATCATTTTATCAAGCATACATTTTAACTGTTGCAAGTATAGCATGATATTTTGATGAACATATCATTCCTATTGGAATATCCAATAATTCAATTCTTTTATACAAATTCACAGAGAGTTTCGGAACCTGCTTTGATCGAAAACTATCAGTAAATGTGATGTAAATTAAGCTCTTATTCTTCCCCTGCATAAGAACAGTGCCTGTCGAACACATCCAAACTAACCTCAACTCAGAGTGCACAATAGAATGATACGAAATAGAAAAATGTTATATTTTATTCGAGAACACTTCGAGGTCCAAATAATTCTTAAATTCACAAAAAAAAAACTATTACCAGGGTGCATCAAGACATGTTCGAATTTAATATGCAATTATAAACTAAAAGAATATCCATTTTCAATAGTACCTATATAGATTCTTCATTCTGTAAATAATATTTTTTTCAGTCAATTAGGACAAAATCCTTCACATCGTAGGAATTTATGAATAATTGAAAAAAGTTTAGCCGTCTCTCTGACATCTGAATATCTTCCGAAATGTAAAAAGATATCAAATAAGAATGAAACTCAACATTATGACCAACCATTAAAACAAAAGAGTCTTAACTTTGTTTGTTTTTTTCGATGAAAAGGGGTTATGTAGACATTTAATGAGATTTTGGTTCAATTATTTTCATGGAGAAGCAAGTATTAAATTCACCTCAAACTATTTCAGTAGCATTCAGAATTCCAGTATGTTTTATTCATTACTTTGATCCTTATCTCAAACTCTTCAGAATCCTGATTCTTAATGGGTAGGTACTCGAAGTGAAATAGGTGAAAAATTAGGTTTTTCCATCTAAACATCTTTCGAACATTTTAATCATCTAAGTTGTATGTGAGCAACTGAACATTCATTCGAATTAATATAGGTACAACAAAATGATAATTTGCAATTAATTCTCTCGATTAATAATTTAGTCTCGTCATAACGTAGACGACAGAATTATGAAATCAAAAATAAAGATGTGATGAGACTTGCACGAGTTGAAACCAATGCCCCTTGAATATTTTGGTGAGATTCTCACTTTTATTTAGATGTGAAAGAAGTGGGGTCAAATGAAAGTATTGCTTTAAAATACAAGGTGTTCCTAAATTCATGCCACAAAATTCAGAAGGTGAATGCCCGTTGAAATTAAGATGGGTGTTTCCTATAACAAAATTTCCTCAGCCCACCCCTTTATGACATATCACCCTTAAAAGGTAGTGACTAGAATTCAGTTTTTATTTTTATTTTTTTTTTTCCGGGATGAAGTTTTATGAGATAAAATGATGAATTAAAATCTTTGTTTTGTTTTAGCTGAAGGAAAAACCATATTTTATAATTTTTTTAATAAATTGAGTGAAAAACGTGAACACCTCCAGCCAAAATACACGAGCGTAGTCTACGTGTTATGGATTTAGAAAAAGAATAAGAACTGAATTTTAGTCACCACTTTTTAAGGGTGATATCTCGGAAAGGGATGGGCTGAGGAAATTTTGTTATAGGAAAGTCCCATCTTTTTCATATGAGCATTCACCTCCTGCATTTTGTCGCATGAATTTAGGAACATCCTGTATGTAGTGTATCGATACATTGGGGCTTCGTTTCATTGGCAGTAGACTACCTAGTATATGAATACAATCACAACTGCCTTAAAAAGATTTCACACAGTTTTGGTTATTTTAAATCTTCACCATTCTATGTTCGTGTTTTTTTGGTATGGTTGTAAATTTGTTTGAGCTGTTGTTGTCTTCAACCACTTATAATACTATATGACTTGAAGCACCTTGGACGAATCCCTTGAGATTGTCTACATTGTCAAGGAATTCATAGAAGGGAAATTTTTAAATATTATCGAAATCGTTCTATCGAATATTTGAGTAGTAAAGAGAATGAAACTCCTTATCATTCATGAAATGTTTTATATTATTTCTCAATATAAGAATAGATATGTATATTTATACAAAATTAGGAATTAGAACCTACTCATCTGTGATAATTCTGTTTGTTTTCTTTTATGTAGATGATATTGACTGAGTTGTGATTTTCCTATAGTTGTTATTGATTGTTATATATGTAGCAATAAAAGAAATACAATGGAAAGATCGATTGTTTCTATCTAGGGGAATAGGAAAGTTTATTGAAATATTAATTGAAAACATTAATTATTTGTGAGGGGCAAAAATTTATAGTCCCCAAAACCTCAGAACTCCATTATTTAATCAAACTGGATTATTCGCTTCTTTATTTTCGTGACAATATATTTTGTTGATTCTTAATAAAATTTGGCACTCTTCATCAAATTCGGCGGTGGAATTGACATAGATATCAACATAGCCTTACGGCCCTCACGCTGAAAACATTGGTAGGTAGTATATCTTCTATCGGGTATTCATTTCTTCGACAATCAGGGGAGATCATGCAAATAAATTGAATGAATTATGCAAAAAGTGTAATGTATTTAAAAATAGTACACATATGAAGAAAACATGAAACGAATTAGATACTTGGCGGTGAATACCAGTTCACAATATATAATATGTTTTAAGCAATTATTTGGTATACGATAAATAGATATTTTTTGAACACTAAAATAGACATATAATAAATATCACTTGAAGGTCGACGAGTGAACTCGAGAATGCATTCCAAATGCTCAGTTTCAAATAAGAAAACTCTAATTTACCAACCTTGAGCTATTTCAATCGCTTCCACTTGTCGACCATTTTACATTGCATGAACAGATAATGACAGGATTGTTTTCTATTTTTGTTTTGATGATGCATATCACACTATCGAATTGACAATAATTATTCTCATCGAATTATCATTAAATTTGGCACGAACTCGCTGGTCACTTGATAAACCCTAATGTTAGTGAATACGAATTTTTCCATAGGATAACTTTTAGAACAAATTGATGAATGTATCACTGCATGCATTCATGTGGTGTGGTATGGGGAAACGTCTATATAGTGAAAAACAACTAGAGGGATTCCTTACAAATATTCTCATTTTCTGACTGTAAAATAATGTCGCAAGGTGGTTATATTGATTGAACTTGCAAAAATTGTTTGTGGTGATAAAGTATGCTGAGTTGAATAACTTATATCATCTCCAATGAATTCTCAACGAAAAATATTCAGGGGGTCAATAAAAATTAATAAAGAGAATCATTGCAAGGAATTCAAATTATTCTTATTATAATACCTGTATATGCCGATACCAATTTCTTTTCGAATGTTATTGCTATAATTTTGTGCGTTCAATCTACTACATATCTGATTTCATTACTAAGAAGTAGGTGAGGTATCTTTTTGAACCCTATTTAAACTATCAGATGTATTGATTATGTTTCAATCACATGATATGTTCAACCTACTTTTTCACAGTTTAATCAGAGAAGTATATCGATATGTAGCAAATTTTAGTTGAGTCATTATGATGAAGTTCTATATCAATTTGAATATAGATAGTGAAGTTTTCCTGTATTTTAAACAAAATTTCAGGTTCAAACTCTACATATAGGTACTCAGTATACTTTGGCTTTCTTGTAACATCGAAAAGGCTCAAACGATCATGGTAGTAACAATAAATAGTAAAATTTCAGATTTCTCTATATACAAGTAATTCTGCAAACAGTAACATATATATATCAAAGAGCATATATTACACACTAAAATGTCCTCGAAAATATCTACAGGATGAACTTTGCAGCGGATCGCCAACCTTTGAATCCTTTTAAAAAAATCTCCTCCTTAACTATCCTCATAAATCAACCTTTTAATTGAAAAACCCAATAAATTAATGTAATTTCACAAACTGTCCTAATAAAATTTTTTATTCGCTTAATTCATTTAATGAAATATTTACGTCGACAGTGGTAGAAGTATATCTTCTTCGATCTAAACTTTTATGTAATTTATATAATTATTCGAATAATAAAGAAAAATATCAGAATGAAGTATCTACTATCATTGAGCCTATCAGAAAAGTTTTTTCTTTCAGCACAATCTCATTTTCGTTTCCGTGAATTGTTTTAATTTTTGGTAGCTGTCAAAGGTAAATCATCATTAAAATATTTCCGGATATATGAACATCAAACTGTTAGATATATTGAATATAAATTTTTTTTTCAATGGTGAATAAATTTCAATATTTCAATGAGGCAACTCTGTAACGACACAATTCATGCTATAGATGAGTGAGTTAATTATTGAAATTAAATCAATATTAGACGAATATTCAATAACGAATTATCTGATAGAGCTGTTTGATTTCAGAGAGAAACTCAAAATGACCTTCTAATATGACAATATTTGTTTCAAAGTCATATAGACACTCGCCTCCGCTCAAGCACCTGAATCTTTAAATTTTTTTTGTATCCAGTAGTTGTATTACAAATTTTGAAACCCCACAGCTTGGAGAGGAACAAATTGATTCAGATTCTCTACAAATAGAGTATCATCAATGTAAAAAACAAAAGACAAGCAATAACGAATCGCTCTAATTTGATCGAACAATGTACGTACTTATAATGCTATGAGATATCAAGAAGTTTGCAAATTCTTGAAGTAGTCATCTAGTTGAACCTCATACAAAAATTGAAATGAAAAACTTCTTTTAGTTGAAACGAGTTTAAAATTTTTGAATGAATATTAAGAGATTCCTTTATCTGAAAATATATGGAATTCTGATCATGCTTACCGTTTTCAGGTGCTTCGGTACATATGAATAAAAAGGGAATGAAATTGAACTTCAGAATTCCAACAATTCTACACTTGCTTGTGCCTTGTTCAGGATAAGAGTTTACATGTAAAAAGGTAATATGGACAAATACAGCAAATTCATCATACCGCTGTATACTATCCAGCATCACATATCGAAAAAATTGAATAATTCAATATGATAAGTTGACATTACATCCCATTTTCTGGACGCAGAAATATGGCAAATATTCTTGATCTCGTGCGCAAAGTTCGGAACAAGTTGTATGACTTTTATCTTTTGATTTTGATATCAGTTGTGAAAAAGGAAGTTTGGACAAATATCTACTATTCAAGGCGTATCAGATGGGAAGTGAATATCCGATGAACACCATTTTCATTTAAATCGCTTTTCAGATTACCACAATTATCTCACCTCTGGCGTGGTTAAAAGCACCTCGTTGTACAGGAAATATTGCATTTTCAAATCTGCACGTTTCTGTGCGCAAGCAACAGACTTTAGTGAAATCCACGATTCAAACAAATGTGATATCTGGTTTCAGCAGAATAGTAAGTGCAAAACTGGCTTCACTTCGAATCAAATATCTCGATCCTGTTATTGGCCTAAAGTCTATCGAACGAGAAGCCATAGCTCGCCAAAACAACCAGGCGTGGCCAAATTCATCAGGACCGGATTTAATGTACCGACCACGCAACCGACGCCGACGCAAGTAACTGAGAATTTCAGTAGAATCACTTGATTATCGTAATACAGATCTGGAGAAGACGGAGAAAGCACTAAACGGCAGCCAATGAAAATATTCATAAATCTATAGGCGAACATTTAGTTGTTTACTGGCGCTATCGCTTCTCGTTGGATAGACTATAGAGCAATTCCAACTTGATTTGTGAGGCTAGTTGAAGAAACTTTTTTCTCTATTTCAGTATCGTAATGACTTCATTACAGAACTAAAAGCACTGTTGTAAAGAATTCCTTACAGCATGATTTTCAGTTATATTTTTCGTTTTCTGGTTGTCAAAAGTGACCTCCGTTCTCATCAATTTTGAAATCAAATCAATTCACATTTCGTAAACTGTCAAATTTCGTAAGTCACACCGTTGGTGTGACTTGGTTGCCAAGATACAATACAAAAGTCACTATGATAATATAATCTGAATTTCTATGTGAATTTCCAGAGTACTTCATACTCTGAGATAGAGAAAATATCGTCTCATACTCGTTACAGAAGGCAATTCCAACATGCGAATTACGCATTCATGTTGGAATAGGAGCCCAATTTGCAACTTGTTTAAGAATTTTCTATTATGTTGACAGGTAAATGAAAACATTTGCAAATGCTGGAATCGAGCCGTATTCGTGCAAAAGCCTTATGCCAAATTTTCCTGTAGTAATGATTTTTCAGGGAAAGGTTTTTGGCAGAAGGGGGCCAGGAAGACGTAGAATCTCTTGGCTGAGAAACCTCAGAGCTTAGTTTTCTCTATCTACACTAGGGCTGTTTAGAGCAGTAGTCAGTAAGGTCCAAATTGCCATGCTTGTCGCCAAAATCCGAAGCGGATAGGCACATTCAGAAGAAGAATGGTTCAATATCAGGAGATCTTTGAGCGGTATTTGCTGGATACCATATTTCATACCTTCCTAAGTTTTTGCATTTTACTCATAACAATAGAATAAGAATTTTCGAAATATTTTGATTTTCACAAAGAAAGTGAATTCTTGAGTTCAATTCATATCGCCTATAATTAACTACACACGAAATAAATTCTCGAATACTTATCTGATTTTGAATAAGTGAGTATTTTTGGTCCGGTATCTGATCAGAGAAGAATTCGAACAACAGAGAAAATATACTTTTCTGCATTCACACATTGCCTCCAGGTCCACCAGTTCGTGTGGGGTAGAGCAGGGACGTCCTCTGGGTCGTTATGAAAGACGATTCGTTGATCGAAGGTCTTGTGGTTCCCCCATTTACCGTTATCAACGTCGTTGTGGTCACTTCTGAAGCTGTCGATTCTCTTTTATGGTAAACGCTGGTTGGCTGACTATATAATCTGAATGAAAGTCTTGAGTAAAAATTTATTTCAGTTTATCTGACCTATTCACAATCAATTTCTTGTTGTTCAATATAATATAACAGCAAATTTTTGGGGGTTACATATAAGGAAACATAAAATATCTTAAAAAAATTATCGGACGATGAAATATTGCCTCTTCAACATCCTCAGAAAATAGATATGAGAACATCAATAAGATCTAAACGTTGAGTCTTCTCAGTATTGCTTTTCAATTGGAAATCTTGCCAGACCATCAACTTCCTGGTTCACTGTCATCTGGCGGAACAAGGGACCATTCTGTGAAACTGATTTAGAACCATTATTCTAAATTTAACAATTTCATTGAAAATGTGAATCATATCCGATCTATAAGATGTGACGATATTGACTTAAAAAATTCAATAGTATTTTTCCTGTCAAGAAGAAGAAAAATAACTTCATATGAGCAGATGAAAGTAAGTCAAGATCAATGCCAGAGACGGGCCGAAGCCAATTTTATATAGGGGGGATTGGAAACACCGAAAATTTCCGAATTGTGCATTGAATGATGCCTATATCTTTATATATATATTATAATATTCATTTTGGTAAAAAACAATATGAATCTCAATATAGGGGTGAGTAATTAACGTTTTTTCTCCATCTACCTAATGCGGATTTCATGTAGTTTATTTTTTTTTGTGAAAAGTATTTTGATAATGCCCCAAATTATTCCATTTCTTAGCTTTGTAGCTTTTCCTTATTTCATGAAGTCTGGGAGCAAAAGTAAGCCTCATTTTCATCAGAGGAAATACTTCTTTCTGAAATTTTTGTGTTTTTATTCTGTGAGAGAGGTAAATGTTGGAGATGACGAGTTTCAATATGATAAATCCCATTAATACCATTTTATGCAATCGGTTTTTGGTAACTCAGAAGTATCTTCTTTTAAGAGGCTCGAAACTATGAGACACACTTTATGTTTTATTCTTCAGTTTCGTTCAGTTCAATTCTTTGGTGTCTCTCAAAGTGTCAAGCATCATAAATCAAGATACTATTCACAAAAAAAAATATTACATAAAATAGAAAAATCTACATAATTGAATATTGGATAGATGGATAACGAACTTTAATTACTCACTACTTTAATGAGATTAATTTTATCCCATTTTTGTAAGGACAAATTACAAATCGAAAAATAAATCGAAAATGATGAAAAATTAGTTAATACGAAAAAATAATAATGAAGAGAATTATCTGAAATCAGGTACAACCTGAAATTCGCGATTATGCAGGACCGACACATATGTTTGCAGTGGTAACTATTGAAAAATTAGGCATGCGATGAGATTTTATCATCGCGGAGTCCACTTCTGTGTGCGCATTTTGGAAAAACTATTAGGTACAAAATTTTCTTTAATCTCTGAGTGGTAAGTATGAAATGAGAAGTTATGTTGAGGACCATTCTTCCAATTGTTCATGAATTATATTGAAAAATCAAGAAGATTATATATTGACGATGGAAAAATTATTCAAGAGCTCAACAGATCTCAACATGAGTATTTGACTTCTGTATATATTTTAAGAACAGATTTTTGAGGCCAAAAAAAACGATTTTTTCCTATCTTCCAATTCAGCCTAGCGACAAAGATGTTACCATTTTAAACTTGCCACAACTGGGATTGCGCCTTCGATAAAATGACGCACAAATTAAATTCTGCACACCTTTTGAATAGAGATATAGTTTAAAGGGGGTTACAGCCCTCTCCGACCTTATGGTCTATTGTACCCCCTGATAAAAGATATTTTCGAAATCTTCAGCGAGGATAATTCCTCACTCCTGAAAGTTTCTTGACCAAGGCATTGTTTCCTTTGGCTTACAATACGTACATTCCATGACTCCATAGAGTCTATACTCCTCAGTATGGGCGATAAGGGTACCCGCGCACATGCGATTTTCTGTAGCGCAATCGTTTAGTCGCAAAAATGAAACGCATACATTTAAATGGGAATGCACATACATGCAACTAAATAATCGCAGCTACTGAACAGTCGCATTTTTGAAGCCACGCGATTGCCCCAAATCAGAATGAGTCAAATTTGCGGCAATTCTATCGCAATTCAGTTGCTGCCGAAATCCGAACTTCTTTTGCTAATGTAAATTCTTTTGTTTTTTTTTTTAAACTTTATAAGGTCCTATTGTTAATATTATTTGGCTCGTAATAGTAGAGCTGCAACGCAAGCGGTTTTCAGGAAAATCCATGTTGCGATTTATTAGTCGCAAGTGCGCGCATGAAACATTTTCGAATTTCTTTCTTGGCGACTGCGATTATTCAGTCGCGTGACAAGAAATAACAAGTGCGTGTCTAGGCTATGCGATATGAGAATGGCCAACAGATCTCAGGCGACAATGCCCCGAAAGGAAGCTGGTGAGGTGTAGTTGGTTCTTACTAAGATCCAAACACCATTTGTATCTTGCAGTTTCAAAGTTCCGAAGCGACTTTTTGGAGTGATCCATCCCTGCGATATTCCGCTTAGAGTTACATTCTGCTTAAGTAACCATTTTTTCTAATTCGCTGATGAAGATGTTTTTGAATGACTAATACGCATTTCACGATAAACACTTTTATTTTCAAAAAGGAAAAAATATTCATTGAATAGCATTCAACTCACGCTTATGAAATGGGTCCTTTGAATTTCAGGTATAATTATGGAATGTATTGGTCATAATGAAAAAAAACATATAATATTTGTGTTGAATCACCACACGAGAGAAAACCTTTATTACCAAAATTAATTCATTCGATATCATTTACGAGATATAGAATCGGAAAATACTTGTCATGGATTTTGAACAGACTGCATTCGGAAAAAAAAAGTTAAGGATAATAAGTAATTCTTCTGCCCTCAGGAATTTCCTGTTTAAATATCCTGTATCCTGTAGATACAAATAATCAATGGTATAATGTTCCTATTGCTTGAATATTATTTGTTGTAAGTTCATCTCACAATAAACCTCCCCTCACATAGTTGTCCGCACTCAAATCACTCACAAATGTGAGTAATTAATCGCGAATTAGCATCCGCGAAATTAGATTGGTTTGTAGTTTCAATATAATTCGGGTTGTAACATTCTAACGAAACGATGATGAAACGAAAGCTCATTGCAATTGACAGGTCGTATCGAAACTGAACATCCGTTGAAAGTAGCAGCCCGGAAGCGTTACGAATAATTTCAGTTTTTGGAGTAATAAAGGTTGATTTACATTATCGTGCAAGTATCCATTCTGTAACCAAGCGGATCACATCCGACAAATAATATCTATCATTTCAGAAATTCACCAAATCACATTATTCATTAACCTGGAACAGAAATGTTGATATGGTGGTTGTTCAAAAGAATCCCGTGAAGCACTTGTTGGTAAGCCTGTAACATCTCCAAGTGGGGCCCAGTAATGGGTTTAGAAGACATTGAATCACGAATAATCTCATCCTTACCATTCCTAGGGAGTTCAAGCACTCCAACCAGAAGATCATCCTTGAAGAAAAGAATTCTGCCGGTGTCTTTCAAATGACCCAGATTTAACAGCATGTATTATTTTGTTTACTGACAAAGCCACTTCCACAAGAAATGCAGAATATAGTTTTCAAAATTCGCATGAATGGTAAACAGAATACCCTGAAGCGTCAAAAAAAATTTCAGCAAATATTTTGTTAGAATTCTGGATCAGACTCGCATTGTGGTATGCTTATTAGGCCATTTTTTCTGCGACCACGAATGTCAGGCGAAGACTTTCTCTATCTTCTCCAGAACAATTCGAAAGAATTAGAAGAAAATGTTCATTTCAATATTCGTTTGGGAAAATTTAAAAACATAAATGAATAGTGAACCTTGTTGTTGTTGATTTGTCCATCCATATTCGGAGCTATGAATATCGCCTCCAGATTGAATCCTACTAAACAGCGCCTTAATTTACAATTTTGGGCCAAATTTGCATCCTCATTTTTCTGAAATGTTGTCCGGATTGAAATGTCACAGTTACGAAGTCGAAGGAACCGATGGAACAATCGACATCAGATATATCAAAACATGTCATATACCTTTCATTAGCAGAGCTATGAATAACGATTCCAGATTGAACCCTACACCGTTACTCATATACTCATTCTAGACCGAAGATTCAATGAGAGCAGAGATAGTTACAATCACAGAACACGAATATACAAGAAATGAAAACTCCCTACTAATCCAAGGCAACAGATTGGCCGCCATATATGGTAGGAATTGTGATCAAACGGCGGGAATTTCAAATAATATTTAAGCGGGAATTTTGAATTTACTTCCTACCACTAGCAGACCCTACTATACATGTTTTTTATATTCATTTCCGATGTGAATTAATGGCTTCTATCATGAATCCTGATTGTTTAATCAGAATTTATGATGGATTGCCACAAATTACATCGAAATTTAATACAATGGAGAAAAGGAGAGTGAGAACAATGATGAACTTCAACAATTTATTTATCGTTCATGAATTCCCAACAAATTAAGAAATATTTCTTACAACGATAGATTCATTCCATTGCAAAATATATAATCAGAAAGAATTTGAATTGTGTTATGAACGTCAACGAGTAAATCACAGTATTCATAAGTCAGCACCAGCCAGACATCTTTCCTTTAGGCCCTCTTATCCTTGTTGGGTGTTCCTGGAAAGAAAAATAGTATTAAAACTTGAGGTGGTGTTGACATGAAGGAAAGTATTTATTTCTACAATAACGATCATTCTTCTAGCGACAGCTTCATGATTAAGATGGCTAGGCGCTCTTGAGTTAGAATATTAAAATGGTAAAAAATGATGACTACATAAATGATAAAATATAATATAATAGTTCCAGTGCATTAGCTGATACTATGATTGCTCCCAAGCTACCGCTTTACAAATAACCATTAGAAAGAAGAACTTTATTACTTACAACACACAGAAACACTGGAATGAAAAGAACTCTTACAACTAAAAATCTGCAAGGATAGGTTTTTGACATTTTAACAGTAGATACCACTGAAGTTTTTGGCATTGTAAACGTATTCAGAATATGTAGGTACAATGTGTATGATTAACCGATTTCAAGCGAATAACCAGTAATGACCGCGGTTATCTACGGTCCTGCCTGCGGTTATAGCCTTCAGGGATATTCCTTGTAAAATGATTATAACCTACAATGACCGAAGTCGCTTGAATGCAGTTGGTCCTAGTTGGTAATTACCAATGAGGACCAGGTTATTCGCTTGAAATCGGTTATTGTCAACTTATTATAACTTATATGTGGCAGAACTTACCCAATCAAATTAATTATAAGAATAACTGGAATATTCTACATTCGGTCGTTAATAATTATGGATATTTCCTTTACTGTAAAAACTGCTTCCCAGTAGTCCTTTGAGTTTGTACAGTTTTATGAGTGATGGATGAATTAACCTGTCAGAAATGTAAAATATTATTTTGATTTGCAAAAATGATAATAATAAAATACTTTAAATTTCATACGTAAAACAATGAAAAAAACTCACCTGCATATTTGGATTGATGATTGTTTTAAATGAACCTCAAGTTGACGTGTGATTTTCAAAATGTCATCCTACCATTCCTACCAAATTCTAGTCAGTCTACCAAAAATTCTGGTGGAATCGCGAAATGTCATTCAAACCGGAAACAAGAGGCAGCCATATATGGTAGGATTCCTCAGGAACATAGAACCATCAGTTTCACCCCCCTGGTTACAATCGCGTTTCCACTCGAAATTGTTCGTCTGACGATGAATCTTTGTTGGTCTAAATTTCGCTCATATTTATATCCGTTTTCATACATTCCGGGCCGTTAGGTTTGGGAATTCGTGATGGACAGGATAATCGAAAAATTTATTGGTCTAGCAAAGGTTTTGTCGAACAACAGCTATGACTGACAAGATGTATTCTACAAATTATACCCAAATATTTAATAAATTGCAATTCTGCTGTGAGGTTTCTGTGGAAATAGAAAGCCTCAGGTTTAAAAACGCAATCATTGAGTACCACCGATGTCCATTATTCGGGCATTCGCAGAGAAACTGTCATGCTACATTCAAGTGCATGAAATATGGCGAAGTCCACATGACGGCAGAATGCAAAAAAAACATCATCACAGCTCCAAAATGAGCAAAGTGTGGTGGTGACCATTTTTAAAACTTCAAACTTAAAACAGAATACCCGAAGAATCAGAATAACAAAGGAAAGCGTCGAAAAATGAAGAGGCACTTGCTCAAATTCTAGGAAGTATGACGCTTGCATTCTAAGAAACCATAACGTCCATGCAACGGAAGATAGCCTTCATGGAAAAAACAAAGTGAATTAGTAGATTTATTTAGATGTAAATAACTAAGAATAATCTACAAAACAACATCATATTAGACAGTCAAAGAATCGTTCAAGCAGTAGATCTGATACTGGGAAAATTTCTGGATAGACATTATGGGTGTTTCAAATAGCTATATCTTTCCATCTAGGCTGGATCGGAAGAAATAGAAAAAAAAATTTTCTGATGACTTCAAGGATGTGTTGTTTGAATATTTGTCGAAGTCAAAGACTCTCCCTGTATGTTCATTCAATTTATGATGGCAAATTCTATTTATATGTATGTCTATAGCTAGGGTATCTGCATTTGAAGTTGATAAAGGTACTTCAATATTATTCTAGAGATCAAAATCTGAAAACTGAGGTCCTTAAGTTCATCATTACCTTTTTCAAAATTCAGAATATTAGAAACATTTTTTTAAAAGGTTTTTTGAATTAAATGAATCGATAAGCATTTCTGAATGAAAAAAATCCTCATTTTCGAGAACAAAAAAAAAGGAATTTATGATGAAATGCATGCTAAGTGAGTCACCGACTGTGAGTGTTTGTCACATTCACAGAAGATGTTGAAATGAATATGTTTCAATGTACAAATCAAGAAATAGCTGAAATGCATTTCATGTATGGAAAACCCTAAAGAATTTTGCGTGCTGCTAGATAATTTTACGAGGAAGCGTTTCCCAGACGAGTATTCCCTTGCGAGCAAACGTTCTCAATACTCTACCGAAGATTATGCTGAAAGGGTATTTTCGCTACCTCAAAATTCGAATCAGGTAAAAATTCTAACCGTAGGGGAGATTGGGGATGGTTGACCATAGAGGTGGGTTGACTAACTATCAAAAACTCGTCCGACACAGTAGCCTTGAGACATTTAGTAAGACAAGAGAATTCGTCACCTCCCCCCGCTAAGTCACCGGGATCGCGGTGTCAAGCAGGCACGTAGTTTGATAGAAGGATGGAATATTGAAAAACAACGCACGAAAGTAGTTATTTTTTTTTGTAATGATATTTGCAATGATGCCCATCAATGTGTGGTTTTTGATTGTCAAATATTTATAACGAATGTTTGATACACAGGGTGTCCCGAAACGTCCACGTCAAAAGAAAACGGGATCTCTGTTTTTTTCTGCAGAAGGTTATCACCTGTATTTAACCTTTTTGAAATCCTCACAGAATAGGCAACTTTTCAACTCAATTTGAAGAAAAGGTCCAGTAATTTTTTGTACACCACCTCAGATCGAATTCGTTACAAAAAAACACATTCCCCAAAAGGGAATTTTAAACATTTATTTCCAGAATCCTTATATGAGATTTTGTGCTATTTTTCAGTACATAAATTGAAGCAATCATTCAACAGTATTCAACGGAAATAAACTGAAACAAAAAGGATTCAATTGTACCTCGAGCATAAGAGAAAGTATTCGAAGTAAAAAAATTCAACATTTTCATAAAAAATCAAATATCTCGAAAACTCTTTCATATGAACGAATTTTTTCACTTCACACATTTTCATCTACGTTGTCTTTTGATGTGGTATTTTCGGGACACCCTGTATCCTGTATCTTCTTTGGTTTATGTATTATTCTATTTGATTTAAGGTGATGACTTTTGACTAAAGATTAAAAGCTGGTCTGGAGCTAGTCGACTAACCTGAAACGTTGATTGAAGTAATACTTCAATCAACTCCAGAACGTAAAGGATAAAGAAAAAAATCTTTTTGATTCTAAGAAGAAGAGATAGACGAAGATTAAAGGAATTGGGATAAAGAAATTTGTTTGTAGTACCCTGAATCCTATTGTTCTAGTATTTCAAGAAAAAAATTGGAAACTTTTTGTTTGATTGAAGTGGCGGATGATCGCCTATTGGTTTCAATAAAATAATCAGTAATGCACCATTTTTTTGTCTTTTAACCTATTTCCTCGTAGGTTTTGTCCTTTCAACTTCATAGGTCAGCTTATCCAGGGTGAATAGTCAACCTATCCCAGGCACGAGGTAGGTTGAATAGTTTTTCCTATTATACAAGAATTGGTCTGTACTCTATATAACCATCCCCGGTCTCCCCTTCGGTTGATAATGAAGAAACTATTCTGGAAGTTACCGTATGAAAGATGGGAGGATTTCGATGTAAGAGGAATTCCGAAGAGCTCAGTGTGGAAAGTTCATCATGAACAATTACTCTAACTATATCACCGGCAAAAGGTTCAAACAATCCGAGGATTGCCAGATCGGAATTCCATGATTAGTTAACTCGACATTTGAGATTAAATGCTGAATTCACGAACAATATTATGTTCGCTTAGAACACACTTTCTTCGATTATCTTAGTCGATGGAGAAAAAATTTGAAATAATGGAAATCCTCCTACGTAAGTGCTTGCCCTTATTTTTCAGGAGCAAATTAGTTGCCTTGAAATGATCGAACTATGAAACTTCTAACTATATGATCAGGCAACTTTCAGAGTTCATAAGAGAATTTTTATCAGACCAAATTTCAAAAATTTTCAGTTCAAAGACATTGATCTCGTAATTCTGAAATTTTCTTATGTCAGTTCCTTCCTGTGGTGTCTTGATGACTTTCCTGTACCTATATGTATGACAAATAGGTACAGGTAATGTTGAAAATACATATTTTTTATTTTTGTTTCTCAATCACAGGTTCGGTTTAAATATATCTCATCATTTTGAATTTTGAAAACAGTTGTGTTCAATTTGGAATCCGTCATTTTAATTTATTGTGCCCATAATAATGTCACCTGTTTTAATCCCCAGTTTTCTTATTCGTTTATTGTCAGGCAACAATGAATCGAATTGATTTGCTTCCAACGATTTCCACACTCGTTCCTCGAAAAAATTAAGAACAAAGTTAAAAAAGTGAACAAATTTCTAGCTGTCTGAAATGAGTTACATGAACAAATTTCATTTTTCTAGATTTGAATCGGAAAACTCACGAAGTAAAGGATGTGATTGAAAATTATCTGATACACTTGAACTACTTATCACATGCATAACACTGTTATGGTTAAAATGTGAAACCATTTTTTTCACATTGGCATACAGGGTAACCCATATAAAAAATTCAATCCGGCTATTTTCCTGAGAACGAGATTTCGTGGAATACCACGAAACAATTTTTAGATATAGGGGGACATCTTGTGAATTGTTTGGGGTTGTGGCAAACCCTACAGAAATCTTGAATGAAATAATGGGTCCAGTGATACACTGCCTTCCTTAAAACAAATGCCGTCTCTACAGACTCCATCAAGACGAGAAAATCGTCTGTTTTGGGTTAAAAAAAGGTAATCTGAGTTTTCATCCAGGATTTGGATGAAAACATAATAATGAAACCAACTGAAAACCACCAAATTTTTGCGTGGGCCATACAAAGCAAGAATATGCATGAACAGCAGACGTTAACCATTTGCCTAAGATATATATCCTCTTCAAATCAAACCATCAATGTATTTAGTAAATTATAAGTTTTCTTCAAATTATCGTAGATCGTCAGAATGAAACAACCGATTATATCATGGAGTAGGTACTTCATTGAATCATTTATAATTTATCGAGCACACATTCAACCAATCCTGCTCACAAGTGAAACCTAACTTGGACCTTTCATACATTATTTTTCCCCTCGCTGAATTGTAATCAATCTATTTTGACAATGCTTTGACAAACGTGAGTGAAAGTTACTCAACGAGGTATTGGTTGCCCTTAACGACAGGATGTAAGTCAACTAACAACCCTAGGGTTCAGGCACTTTCCATTTTAATATCGCATAAAAAACCGCAGATTAATAGTCGTAAAATGTGATCTTATATCAATGTATGATATAATTGAATTATTTTGAAATGACAAACCTTGATTTCGTCACTTTTTGTCACTGTGAATGTACGTGACATTCCATTTTTGAAGTCAGGAATGGTTACAATTATGACTTTTTGACTTATTTCAACATTGTCCATTTTCATTTCACAAAGTTCATTACAACGGCACGCCCCAGCAACTCTCATTATATGTATATCGTCGGGGACTTCAAGCCATGAACTTATTCGCATCCTCCTTATTAAACACATTCGATTTTTTGGGTCTATAACCATCAATTATTCTGTTCAAAAATGAGAAACTTCAATGGAGCACTTTTCTCGTGGAAATATGCCAAAAATAGGGTTTCTGGAGACTGCAGTAGCCGTCTTGCTTCGACACCAATTCTTAAAGGATTTACAAGCTGCTGCAACCTTTTTTTCGACTTTTCCGTTAATAGAGATAATCAAGCAATATTCGTTGATTCTTCCATATCTGAAACATCCATTTTGTCCACACAGAATCAAACAATTCGACTTCTTCAGACTTTTCGCTACGAATTCTTAACTTGACGTTCTTGATAAAATAAAAAGTACTTACGTTGCTCTAGCAACGGATCACGGCTGCCGCGGATGCCATAATTTAATGAGATTGCTATCGAATTTAATGATAATGAAGAACCAAAAATATATCCAGCATTTTCTTGTGAACATACAATACAGCGAAGCGGAAAATGTTATATACTATATGGGATGTAAGTACATTACCCAGACTTGAACTTTTTTGCCAGCCCTCGCTATCGCTCGGGGTAAATGTTAGTTACATCCCTAGTATAAATAACTATCTAGTCGTTGTTAGTTTCTAGCAAATTGATACAAAAACCCTTTTGGTTTTCTGTCATAATTTCACCAAGAATATTCAATATTGCGTCCTTTTTATTTTAGAGAAACTCAGGATCAGTACAAGCCATCTGTCGGGTCCATACTGGAAACGACGTAAGTATATGCATACCTGTACGCGAAAGTAGATACGGATTTAGTGTTTAGTATCACACACTTATGAAATATTTTCTCAGGATAAACAACAACTTTTTTATATACGCCTAAATATAAAATTATGGTTTTGATATTTCTAACAATTATACGTCATTTTTGATTGTTAGTATGATAAATTAGCCTGTCACAAAACCAATGAGACAAAAATCACGAAACCAGATTTTTTTGTAGATACGGCATCTGCTTTTAGGACGGCAGTGTAGTATTCTGAAAGTTTGCTGTTTGTGAACCAAGAATTTCATTTACCTTTGTTCAGTAGGGAAGAACTCGATTGCCATGTGAGATATTTGATAGGTTTCCTACCCACTGAATGACATGATCGTACACCCTAAAATGCAATCGCAAGATATCAACCTTCGACGAAAAGTTGACTTTGCACCGTTTTCCGGAGATACTCATAGATACTCACGGTAGTATTTGGCTGGACAACACTAAACAGTCATACACTGCGCAAAAAAATTAACGCACATTCTGAAAATCTCAATTTCAATGAAAGTTGATTTTATAACTTATTTTTTATATTCTGTCGGGAAGGTTTCGAACGAAACAAGACATATTAAATGGAAAAAAAAATTCAGGATTCAACCAAATCATATGTGAAGGAAGAGAAATGAACAATTTTAAAAATACTGAAATGCTGATAAGTGATTTAATACTTGGTATTTCCACCCCTTGCGTTAATTTCAGCTCGGCAACGACGGTTCATACTCAAAATGAGTGATCTTAAAATGTTCTGATCTAATCCTTCCCAGATTTCTCCGAGTTGGATTCCTTAGTCATTAAGAGTAGCTGGATGATTTTCTTAACTTCTCAGCCTTCTATTGAGGTTGTCCCAAACCTGCTCAATCGGATTGAGATCTGGACTTCTTGCTGGCCATTCCATTCGAGAGACTTCAACCTCTTCAAGATACTCCTGAACGATGCGCGCACGATGGGGTCTGGCATTATCTCCATAAAAATGAAATGTTCACCAATGAATGGGGCAAATGGTACTACATGCTCTTCAAGAATGTTCCTTATATACTTATCAGCATTCATAGCTCCATTATCAACGACCACTAGGTCTGTGCGCGCAGTCAAAGATATTCCACCCCATACCATAATCGATCCTCCCCCGAAACCAGTAGTATTCAGGAAATTGCACTTAGCATATCTATCATGTGGACGTCTGTATACAAGGGAACGTCGATCACAATGGTAGAGGCAGAATCTAGACTCATCTGTGAAGAGAACTCATTCCCCATCTGCCCCTTCCCAATGGATATGCTCTATCGTAAAATCCAAACGCGCCCTTCGATGGGCTGGGGTAAGAGCTGGGCCTCTGACCCCCACACGAGGCCTTAAATGATATTCTCTGAGGCGATTCTTATTGTCTGAGTGCTAATTTACACCCCATGAGTTTCCTCAAGCTGATTTTGAAGGAGGCGAGCGGTTACAACCCGTTGTGTCAACGAAGAAACTCTCAAGTAACGTTCTTGAATGGCCGTTGTTACCGGTGGTCTACCCTGTCCGGGTCTTCGGACATTCATACCTGTCTCCCTGAATCGCTGCAGTATTCTGGACACACTTGTATGGGAAACTCCAAACCTTTCTGCAATTCTTGTGTATGTCCACCCTTCTTCGCGCAAAACTACCGCTTGGGCCCATTCCTCTTGGGTCAAATTGCGTGTTTCGCGTTGCATAGCGATCGAGTGTAGAAAATCAAACGAAAGAAAAACTATTGATCACTAGAATTGATCGAGAACAACTGATTTCAGAATGAAACCAATACATTCAAAATTTGATAATACCATCTTTTTTTATTCCTGCTGGGAAAAAACATCTGTATTGAAGAAAAACGTTGCATATGTATGCATAATTCTGATGAAAATAATTATCATTGAGAACACCTTCAGTTGTAGAATAAATTTGAAATTTCCATAATGTGCGTTAATTTTTGTGGGCAGTGTATTTCTTAGTTCTATTCATGATCAAATATTTATGGGAATAGGCCAACACATGAAAATATCGTACGGAAACCTGAATTTCGATCAACGTTATCAAATAATTTATATTATTATTAGTGGTTATTCAATAAATGATTAAATATTTCCAGTAAAGAATTTTCATATCTGGTAAACGGGAAACCCGTTGGACTTATAGGAATGAACAACTGAAAAAAATGTTTCGCCTTCTGGGACTACAAAAACAATGCAAATAACCGAATGTGAGGATTTTTCACGCAAGGTTCAGGGAGGTGGAGGTAAAATGTATATGAATTTGAACAATGTCTAAAGTTTCTGGACTATAACGTGAACGCCAACTCTTGGAGTTGAAGGCAATGATGATTTACGAAAACGTTTCTGCTTTTGACAGGTGATGGAGTAACTCCAAGTTCAAAACATCCGGTGAAGGAAGAGGAAGGGAAGGGGATACTGCAACTCACCGTATGCTCTCTGTGCGGGAACGCGGCGACCAATCTTTACTGCGGCTGCCTGACCGCAAGCGGTTTGGACCCAGAGATCTCCTCGTTTTCCACGTAGCTAAATGGTGACGAACCGCGTTCTGCACTTCGGTGTTTAGGAAACAATACAGCAAAGCCACGGTGAACCCCTGGAAATAAAAACTTTCTTTTAATTCGCCCCGAGTACACCTCGATTGGATCGTATTTCGGCTCTCGATGTCGCATTAATAATTCAAAAGTTTCTGATCCGATTATAACGAACATCCAAAAGGACAAGACAGTCGAGTATATCAAGTTAGGCCGGTAGTCGTGGCATTTTCACAGAATTTTTCGTTTATTGTGGATGCTAGTTAAGTGCTGATGGGTTCTGAAAACAAATATATATTAACAATATCCTTGGTAGTACAAAAAAATTTAAATCTTATTTTCCGGGCCAACTTATATAAATTTTTGAAACATAGATGAATTCAAAATAGTAATCATCGAAATGAATACCATTTTCAATTCCCAGGCTCAGAGATCTTCTATTATGAGGTTGGAGAAATGATATTAGATACATCTCAGGGACAAAATCTTCATAATTCGTAACATCGTAATTTTGAAAAAATTAAATGATACTCAAGTGTTAACGAGTGCTGAAAAAAATACCGAAAATCTCTGATAGGAATGCAAAACTAGGGGGTTCAATTTCTCGTACCAATTTTTCATTTGAATCCTGAAGGAAGTAGATATTAATCAAGTGCTGGAGAGAAAATTGAAAAAAATCTGCCATAGGAATGAGAAAGATAACGATTGAATTTTGCAAAAACATTTTGCAGGACAACCTTTGGCAGCCAACAGAATATGTTTTTTTTCGAAAGCTAGCGAGTTACCACCGATTGAATTTTCTGGTCAAACTTAGGTATAAGCATGTCGGATTAGTTTTCTGTATTGAAATTGTGAAGAAAATGAATAGCTAGTTTGTAATTGGTGGAGGCTGAAGAAGAAAATTAATAAAATAGAGGAAGAATTTATGGAAACATCAGAAAATACTGACTGGACCTTGTAAAGAAGTTGGGATGTATAAAAAACTTCGTACCACAACGATGGGATTAGAAGAAATTAAAATTGTGTAATTCCAAAGAATCGGCTTTAGTCGTTTCTCCTGAAGGAAACATTTTATACCGTTGAAGAGTACTTGAGTTGTCAAAATTTTTGATAAGTGGGTAAAGACTGTATTTCTTTGAGTATTTGTTTTACAATGTGAACTGTTATATTTCGTATACGTCTTTATAGTGAAATCTCCTAAGAGCTTTCTTGACTTACCATGTATTTATTATGATGGTTAGATTCGTATCTTTTCATGTGGTTATTTATGTAACATGAAAGAATGCACAATAAATCTTTCAGAGTTCCAATGCTAGTTCAATACAGATGAATATTGAGAAAATAAGGGAAATTTTAAAGTAGTGGAAAATATTCTTGCTTATGGGTAATTGGTGTTGGAGACTATCGTCGGAAAAAGTGAGGTCATAAAATTTTGAACAATAAAGAAAGAATATGCTGGAACGAACAATGATCCGTATATTGTAGGAGAAAATGAACAATATTAATTGTTTTTATTCCTAAAAGAATATATGTCCGAAAAGGCTTATTTTAATAAATTCAATAGATCAAAAAAAAAACATCCAAGATAAGAGCATTACCATTATTTACCTAGTCAAGAACTGAAAGTCAAGTGTTCTGACATTTAGAACAAAGCATAGCAGAAATTTCCACATTCAATTAG
Source organism: Hippodamia convergens (assembly GCA_038502775.1). Lineage (NCBI taxonomy): Eukaryota > Metazoa > Arthropoda > Insecta > Coleoptera > Coccinellidae > Hippodamia > Hippodamia convergens. The sequence continues at coordinate 107,476 of JAVSIQ010000216.1, forward strand.
GATATACACAGGACTACACTTCTATTAAGAATATCATCAAAGTTGTCAGTAATTAACTTTGATTTTTCATCTACCCAACATTCAATCATGTATATTTCTTTATTTCATGGAATCTGCTTTTTTCGTGAAAAATATCTTGTTTTATGATGCTTGAAATTTTGAGATATACCAAAGAATGAAACTGAACTAAATTAAAGAATGAAACAAAAAGGGTGTCTCGAAGTTTCAAACATACTTCAAGGTATTCCTCACAAATAAAAAACGATTCCATACAAAAAAGAAACTAACATTATGGAATATTGGGTAATTGGAAAATTAACGTTAATTTCTCATAACTTTGATTCCCAATATTTACTCCTTTCACGGAATGAAAAGAATAGATTTTTCAGAAAAAATATTTTCTCTGATGAAAATGAGCCATACCCTCGCTTCCAGATTGCATGAAATAAATAAAAGCTACAAAACTGAAGAAACAAACAAGTAGTGTTTCTCAAAGCAACATCAAGATACTCTTCATGAAAAAAACAAACTCCATAAAATCTACTTAATTGAATGTTCGGTAGATAGAAAAAAAGTTAATTCCTCCTCAATCTGTTGAAATTCATCATTTTGAATTTTTTACCGATTTTTACCAAGAAAAATCGTCGCATTTTTTCTGAAGTTTGGTTCTTTGCATATGCTTCATGAATGTTCTTATTTTGAAATGGAGTCAGTTTATCAACGGCTTCGATTTGAAATGAGTTTTCTGAAAATGCCGAGACGAAAATTAACAAACGCTGAGGCTAATAGGGCTATCGGAATGCTACAGGGTGGCATAACTCAGGTTGTTGTAGCGGAAAGGCTCTATGTAAGCCAAAGTGTGATATCTCGACTTTGAAATAGGTTCAGGGAGACAGGTTCCGTGTTGGAAAGACTAAGACTTGGTAGGCGACAAAAAAACAACACCTGCTCAGGATCGTTTCATCACCATTTCGGCGAGAAGAAAGCCTACATCTACGTGTAGAATGCGATGGAATACTCTTCAAAATGCAGATGGGGTCCAAGTTTCCATCGAAACCATCAGACGACGTTTGAGAGAGGTGATCTAGGTTCTAGACGTCCATTGAGAGGTGTTCCATTAACACGTGACCATAAGCGTCAAAGATTGAAATGGGCAAGGCGACATATCAATTGGAACGATCAATGGCATAGTGTCCTTTTCACTGATTAATGCAGATATGAACGATTTTTAGATTCTCGAAGAATAAGGGTATGGACAATCCCACGCATACCCGTAATCGTCGCTATGTCCAAGAAGTCCATCCATTCCGAGAGGGTAGTGTTATGGTATATGTCCGGTAGCGTCCTGGGAATATGACCGCCTTACACTATAGGGAGCATGTCATTGACAATGTTTTGACAAATTTTCACGCTGCTCTTGGTGAAACTTTTCGATTTCTAAACGATACATTTGCCAATACCCCCGCACTCACCAGATTTGAATTGCATAGAACATGCATGGGATATGCTCCAAACAAGATTAGATAATCATCAACCTACCCCAGAATCCTCAAATGATCTGAGAGAGCTTCTGTCCCGTTTATGAAACCAAATTCCTCAAGAAATGTTCAACAACCTCGTGTGTAGTATGCAAAGAAGATGTCAAGCTGGTATTGATGCCCATGGAGGCCATACATTGTAGATAGTCTTAAAATGCTTGAATTCTCTGGGAATAAAATTTCGTTATTTTACTCGATTTTTCTCAACCACTCCGTATACGCTGCAGACCTACAGGCTAAAATTAATTTTATTTCCTGCAATTTGAAATCATATCAATATGAATTTTCATCACAAAATCTAATTTAAATCATATTTTTTTGCAATTTAAGTCAATATCCTTAAATCATGTGGAGCATTTTGATAATCAGTCAGGAAGCAGAAATCAAACCTTAGACCCATTAGGAAGCTCTGCGATATTGAGATACTTCTTCAGTCCCTACTCTACCCTCATCTGTTGACTCTGATGGTCAACATACAGATAATTCCTGAACCTATACCGTAAACCTTAAAATGTAGAAGATTAAAGTAAACGTGGTGTTCACTGACTTTATTAAAGCTTCATATTCATATTCCGAAATTGGTTCCTGTACTGAGCATGATTGGGGAATATGGTTCACTTTTGTATTGTATTGTATTATATTACTTATGTGAAAGGTCGCAGTTTGTTTCGTTGTTAGGTATTCTCATCACGATATTTCAATTCAACGTCTGGTGTTCCTCATTGTTTCCATTCAGAGCCATTGGTTTTTATAATTTATATGAAAGATCCATAAAATGCTTCAAAATATGTGACATATTACATTTCCTGATAATCTGAAACTCTTTTATAGAGTCATGGGTGAAAATGATTGCATAAGTGTTAAACAAGACCTAGGTGGACTAGTCTGCTACAGTAATACCAATTTTCTTCACTTGAAGGTTTCGTAACTTATTCAATGAAAAACAGAATTGTTATCAACTCTGCTCACAAAGTGCGATTCATATATAACTGAAGCGATTCAAACGCGTTGAACACTTGGGAGTTATAGTTGACTCGGAACTCTAATTTCTGAACATTTGGATTGTTTGGTAAATGCATAATATGATGCTGGGTTTCGTGATGAGTCAGTGTAGACCATTTCCTTACCATCAAACTTATGATTTTGGCAGGTTGACTAATGTTGCTGTTGTGTGGAATTCATATTTCATAACTTGTGTTATGGCCTACTTGAAAAATTTGTGCGAAAAAGTTTGCGACATTTAGGGTCGGTTTCACAAAACTTTAATTATGCGATTAAAAAACCTTACGTAAATTCGAACCAATCGAATCACTCGTTTTGAAATTTCAACGAATCACGGTGGTTTCAATTAATTTAACGGTACAAACAAAGTTTTGTGAAACCGACCCTATGCCTTAAGTGTAATTACGTTTTGGATAGGTCAAATGCAGAGTATTATAGTCAGAGGCTTAAATTTTTCAAAGTAATAACCCTGAGGTACAAAAAACGGTAGAAGTTGTATGATTATTTCATTTATTGTTAAACTGGTTCAATAAAGTCGATTTATTATTATTATTCACCAATACTGATAAATAATCAGCTAGAATGTCTCGATGTCACCCATAAGCTACGATATTACAGTTCTGTGAGGAGATTTAGGGTGTTGGATACTTTCTATCTATCAACAATTCACACTTGTAGTGTACTAAGCTCACCTTTTCATTCCGTCTAAAATCGATATTTTTTGACTATCCCAGTTGTTAGAAAAGAATCCCTTCATCATCACTTGATTTCATACCACCTTCCACTGTTTTGTATTTTGACGATCTATAGTTAAGATTCATGTCTATACTGTTGAAAATTTTGTTTTTTTGTTTTTTTTTACTGAAACATATCCTCCAAGACTATTCAGATCCGTTTGCACCATCGTTCCTCAAAGTTAAGGATCCCTCAAATATTGACAGTTGCACGACCTTAGAATATATATTGATATTTCAGTTTTTGTTTTTTAACTTCACCCTAGTTCAATAAAGCCTTTTCATTGGCTGGCCGGATACAGATGATAGTTGTTATTTCATTAACCTTGCTTTACTGTCATTTTGACGATTTCATGCTAGCTGAAATTTCAATTTTTTGCTATAACTTCATAGAAAACAACAAATGTTCAGTTAGTTCGACAAATTATTTTAGGTTATAATCTCATCCTTGAATATCAGGTTAGGTTTAAGGATCGAAACGTCACTTAAATATTCAAGGAACGATGGTGCAAACGGATCTTAATGCATTGCCCGAAATATGAAAAAAATCAATATTTTGAGCCACTTTAAAAAGAAAGATTTAACTCATAAATTTTGAGAAGAATATATTTGTAGCTCAAAATCTTTTATGCCTTTTTTCTAGTGTTAACGTTATTCCGTTCAATTTTTGTTAATATTTACAGACTTTCTTCGGAATAGAGATAAATTATTATTGTTATTATTATTATGTGGTTAGAAAAAGGAAATTTAATTAAATCTATTTGTCTCTTGATATATTTTTTTATTCTGTGAATACATTTATTCTGGGTATTGAATTACCTGCATCTGTTTTATAAGTGAAATGAATAAATATATAAAAAAAATAAAAGATGGATGGTGTAACGGTTTATAATTCAAAGGTTTTTCTTCAGGGTTTATAAAATTAAATTTTGGGGTTATTTCTGTGCGTATCACTATTAAACATTTGCATTATTTAGCAAATTAAATCGACTAGGTATTTTTTTTAAATTGCGTTTTTTCTACCAGTCTCTGGTATAACTCTGCATGAAATTCGTGCTCTAATTTATCCGGTGCTCAATCCTTTCAAAAATGGTTGCCTAATAATGAAACAAGAAATAACACTCGAAATTTTATTAAACTTTGTTACGTTGCGGAGTCTGGATCAGACTCACAAATTCTTGAAAATCATCACGATTCTGAACAAATTCGCAAATTCATGAAAATTCTCACGATTTTTAAGCTTTTCATGACTTTGAGAATTTGTCAAGGACTACGGAACGTTACAGAGTCTAATAGTTCGAAGGGTTAAATTGTTTGTTTCATTGTTATGCAATAATTTTTTGAAAAGATTTTTATCCCTGCTAACATTTAAAACATTTTTCTAATTTATTCTGTTAAAGAGACTGCGACGGAAATCCCTATAGAAGTTTCAGAAAAATGCAGTACCCTCTCATAAAATATGAATAATGAAAAATTGTAGAAAAAAATCATGTTATGAGTTCAACAGACCCTCAAGTTCAATCTGATTTTCTTGATGAAACGCAACTTTTAAGAAGAAAATGAAAATGTTAAATCGACGATTCGATTACCTATACAGTGTGACACAGGCCATAGTACACCCCCATTTTCTCTTTTCTTTCTGTAGTTATATTTTTGAAATTTGGAACATTGAATAAACTCACTATAGGGCACTTATTGACATATTCAGAAAAAAATCCAACTTCTGGTTTTTCCGGAAATGACATCAACTTTCGATTTTCAAATGGGACACCCGGTATATGATTACATTTTTGAAATCTCTATAATTTTTTCAATCTAATGATACCTCATAGTTGATATTTCATTCGCCAGAACGCCCATTATATTTTTCGATCTAGAGAGCCATGAACTCCCTAAAATTATTCCAAATAATCAAAATAATGCTACACTATAGTAATATCGATTTGAAAAGTATCGTGGTTCGAAATACGTGGCAAAAAATTAAACCAAAACCCTTTTTTCACTCGACACTCCGTTTTGTCAAATGGTAGCATAATGGTACTCTGACGTCATTCGAAAGTACCATCGGTGGGGTATCAATCCATATCAACTATTTTTCTGTATAACCAATACGAACACGATAATGGAGTTTAGACGAGTTTCAATCCGAAGTTGATGTTATTTCCGCAAAACCCGGAAATCGGATTTTTTTCTAAATATGTCAAAAAGTGCCCTATAGTGAGTGTATTCAATGTTCCGAATTTCAGAAATATAGCTCCAGAAACAAGGGAAAAAATGGGGGTGTACCATGAGTCTGTGTCACCCTGTATAATAAAAGTTCATGCTGATATATAAAAAATTCCTCACTATTCGGAGGAATTGTACGTATGTGCATCTCACTAAAGCATGACATGGTTACGTCAATTAAAAAAATAATTTTTTTATGAGAAAAATCACAAGGGTAACGGGTGAACCAGTAAGTGGAGAAGGTGCCTACTCGAGAAAATTCGGAAGGTGATCCTTCCTCTAAACTGCCACGTCATGGAATCCTCTTAAAAATTAAACGTGAGGAATTTGTTTTCATAAGCCCTCCTGAGTTCTATCTCCGAAACTTAATTAAAAATAAATATCACATTGTTTTCCTTCTCTTGAAAATCTTCGAACACAGATCGTTCGATTATCATTTTTCCACTGGCTCGACCTCATTTCCTAACTTGGAGAATGTAAACGGAGCGAAATAAAAAGACACTCGAAATTGAAAATAACGAAGTAGACTTCATTGAAAAGTTCCTTGAACATAATTTATACCCAGCATGTTTTATAGGAAAAATAATATAAAATTTTCAAAGCAAAATTTCAAACTAAAATTATAATAATGATTAGGAACGATGAGGAAATCTTCAAGAACATCCAAATTTATTGAATATGATTCCTCGTCTTCATGGCCTTTCAGAGAGGATTTGAAGGATCGGTTGCAAAGATAACATTAAAGTTATTTTTTTCAAAACACAAACTAATTCGGGATCCTTATGAACAGCAACTAAATGAAGTGATTTTAGGAATAAGAAAAAGACGAATAAAAAATGGTTTTTTTATCCAAAATTCAAAAATTTTCTCGGTATTGTCTCCGTAAAGGCATACCATTTATTGTTTTTTCATTTGTTCTTCTTCTCAAAATAAATTGGCTTCGCAGTAGCAAAAAACATTGGGCGTTTCTAGTACTAGGTGAAACTTGCATGGGAACTTGGGGACCCTGATTTAGGGCCACTGCTAAGATTTCAAAGAGTGACAGAGGATGTTTGCAATTCTTTCAAGCATGTGACTGAAGATATGTCGGGTGTTGGTTAGTTTGACAGTTATTTATGTTCTATACAGAATCCAGATAAGATTTCCTAAATCGGTTCATAATTCAGGAAATAATATACAGGGTGTTCCACAACTTATCCCACAAATTTTAACCACATGTGTACTTGTGCAAAAGAAGTTGATTTCTCCAGAAATAGCCTACAGATATCGAGATGATATAATAATACTGTACCTAATCTAAAACAATGTCCACTAACTCCTCATTGGTGTACACACGTGGTATTTTCATTAAAAAAAAACTTAAAACATAAACTCGCAAGCTACTTTGTCATTTAAATTCACAAAAATCGACCGTCAGTTGTTTGGTAAAACATTTGCTACAATATATTATTAAAGCGTGTTCAAATATGATGAAAGCAAAACACAGAAATTCATTTTTCAATGCATTATTGAAACTAAGGTTTTAACTCGATTTCTGTAGGACTTTTATAAAATTTTTTTTAGAAATCAACTTCTTTCGTGACAGTGCATATATGGTTTAAATTTGTCGGATAAGTTGTGAAACACCCTGCATAACTATATTTAACTATAAACGGTCCATTTTACAATATTTAATGAAACATAGGTAATATAAATTGAAATTCACATGGATTCAGTGAGAAAATTAAATAAATAAAATTTTGTATCCCCTCGACGGTTTGAATATCAACTTCATAATAAGGTGACCCTACTCCACAGGAATACTCCAGATTGTTTCTTACATGGGCAATGTACATAATTCTTATTGTAGGAACTCCAAAATGTTTCGTATTTCTCTTAAGAAAACCGAGCATTCTGAGAGTCCTAGCAGACACATTTTCTATATCCTATTTCCTACTAATATTATAAATGTGAAAGTTTGGGAGGATGTATGGATGTTTGTTACTCTTTCACATGAGAACTACCGAACGGATTCAGATGAAACTCCACATCAATATAGTTTATCTATCCGAATAACATAATTTATCAAATTTTTTTGTTATTATAGTATAAAACAATGAGAAAATATCAAGCGAGTCTGAGAAATGCCTGCTTCTCACCCATGTTATTCTTACGGTGATATGCAAAATTGACCTTCAGCCTCGAACGATTCGCGGCTACTAGGTAAAACTGTGAAATATAGCAGTACGTCAGCCAAGCAATACTATTATCACCTGTAAAACTGATGTGTACGAAGTAGCGCAGCACTTTTGGATTGTGGAATATACTTTTGTTGTGCTGAATTGTGCTTGGTTTGTGCTCCTTTATGCCATTGAAATTTTCTCCTCATTCCATGTTGTCCTCAAGATATTTTAAAGACCGAAAAAATCTACCAGCCGAACACTTTTCCAAAAATTGGATTCCAATGACTGCGCTTTTTTCCAAATGTCCGTCTTATTTCTCGAAAAATTTGAATTGAAGAAATAAATTGCCAGCAAATTCGTTTTTTCTTCTCATGAATGAATAAGAGAATTTGTGCTTCAGTTGTGCTTTCTTGTGCGGAATTATTCTTAAGAAAATTGACATACTTTCAGAAAAATTCAAACGGCACAACTCAATACATTTGGAGCACAATTTTTTTCAGTCATTGGCATCCAATTTTTTGTGCTTGGATGGCACTTTTTTCCATTTTTCGACAACCACATGGAATTAAGAAAAACTTCAACGGCACGAACCCAGCACAACACACATTCCACAAGTGATGGGCCAACATCGTACACATCAGTTTTACAGCTGATAATTTGCTTGGCTGCCATACTTCGATATTTCACAGTTTTTTTTTCCAGAATTCAAAAGTGTTCACGATATCGCGCTTTTAATTACTGGACAGAAAGTATGAATACCTTGAATTAATATCAGTGATTAAATCACAGTCCGTGAAATATCGACCATCTATAATCGCAAGGAGCGATTGGAGACAAACCCAATGAGATATAATAATAATAATAATAATAATAAGTTTATTACATCCTTTGAGACAAATCATACATTTGTATAGGACAGGTCAAAATAAAAAAAAGAAAGAAATACAGAATAAAATCAACACAAATAGATATTCAAAGCCAAATGTAAGTAGAACTCAAATATTTTCAATAGTATAAAGCAAGATCTGTCGTCGCTCGGCAAGAATCCGTACTATCGATTTCAAGCGACATACAACAAGATAGAAGCCACCATGAAAACATCAATTGCGAACGTTTGGTATTTTAGTATGATCCCAAAATCGATTATGCTGACAATGTATTCTTGGATTTGGGAACTTTTAGCACTTTTTGTCAATACTGCAATGCTCTGAGATATCGACAAGAAACATCAAGATTATGTTGTTTCAACCATTCACATGAGAAAATTAGTTCTGGATCCACATGGGGGTAACAGCTAAATCTCTTAAGGATGACGATGTATTTATTAACGCCAATGTGGTCCCCCTTGGGATTTGAATGAAGTTGGGTGAAGAACAAAAGATCCTCGTGGTCGAAATTCCCGAAAGGCTGAAACTATCTGCAACGATCCCTGTTCATAATAATGAAAATAATATAGTTCGAACGGAAAAATCAAAATACCAGAACTGACAACGCAACCTGACCACCTGAATTTGTTACTTTCAGACCGTGGACTTCTATCACTAAATTGTTATCATTATACCATTCTGGAAACCCTATCATAACATGTCGAATCAGAGAATCGAAATTGACCCTATTATATCCGTCGGTCCGCACTGTGAAAAGTTCTACAGTGCGCTGAGATAGGTATGCGAAAGTTTGTGAGGATCTGAGTACGGATATTTGTTACTCTTTCAGGTAAAAACTACCTGAAGGATTCGGATGAAACATCACATCGACATAGAGTAAATATCAGAATAAGTCATAGAGGGTTTTTAAAGATTTTATGTAGTTGCCCGTATTACAACGACAAACCAGCGAATCGGAAAATGTTCTGCCATCTGAAAGCGGTCTTAACCCTTGAAGTTACACGAACAAATGTAGGTACCAAAGGTTTTCTTTTCCTTAAAAAGTCTGAATAAAACTCTACTACAGCATATCTGGAAATATCTGATGGAAACCATCAGAATCAGAATATCGAGCTATAAATACTGTTGATTGTATACAGTTTTCAAAATACCCATTTATAGTATTTACCCAATGTCTTTTAAAGTAGATACTTTTGTCGCTTCAAGTATTCAACGTAAATGACCTTCGTCTTTGACACAAATAAATTTGGACGAATTATTTGAAAGTAATCACTCTATAAGTTTGATCTAAATTAATACCAATTTAGCACCAATTCAACGGATTGTACGTTGATGACTGTCTTCATCTTGCGTAACGTACACTGCGTTGAGGGGGTTGACTGATTATTTGATTCTAGGATTATAGTTTCATTTATTTGGTTATAGGTTAGACGTATATATACGAAAAGTCAGGAAAAAAACAATTGGATCTGGTAGAGGGTGCAATCAGGATCTAGGCTTCTTCGAGAATTTCCGTGTTTGAGGATGATATTGGAATAATAATTAATAATAATAACAATAATTTTAATAGCCGATTTGGGCAAACGAAGTTGCGCGGGCCAGCTAGTGATCGATAAAGTTCAAATTTACGTGATCTCTCACCACATTTACCAGAGTAAAACTAAAATAAAGAGTATGCTCACTCCCCCCACTTTTATGTCTGATCGGCAATGACCTTGAATTGAATTTCAGGATAGATTCTACCCTAAGTTGACCAGTGCCGTCGGTGAAATATGGGTGGAGTGATACCGAAAATAGTAGCCTAGCTACAATTCTGATTATTTGTTCAGAGATACATACTTGATAATTCAGTGAATTCTGTAAAGTCAACAAAATAATGGAAAAGTTTTTAACGTCACTCACATTCGGAGAATATTGTCTTATTTGAGCAGATTTTCTTTAGATTCACATCATTGAGATTGACTGGTCATGTGAAAATATTAACGTGGCAGTAATACTAATGGAAAATGAAAAGAAGAAATTTTGAAGGCTTGCTAGAGTGGTGGATGTGAATGCAAAAGTTACAACTCGACGGTGCACTCTTATTAGTTTCCTTCAGACCCCGAAATGTATATTCATTAGAACAGTTAATACGATATATACATATAGAATGTTTCCTCCTTCATTCATTCGGTATATTTATTGAAAGAAATGAAAAAAAATTTCAAGAGAATATTTAAACTGGTTTCACCCTGATTTGAATGATTATGAGGAGTTTGAATATTCTAATAGGCATATACATAAACTCGAATATGTTGAATATTCTCTGACCACTGACATGTATCCTGCAATATCCTGTGGTAAAGTTATAATGAAAGAACAAGAAATTGAGGAAAAAAGATGCCGACAATTTGAAGAAGAATTCGAAACTGAAAGTAATATAGATGTAATATATGTAATATAGATTAAAAATATATTGCAAAATTTTCTCGATTTCGATTTTCAAATATATTTGCCTCAGTGTGTGATAGTTGAAAAGGGATTCCATACTTTCCAGAATAATGAGACAAAATGAACTTGATCAATATTTCCAATTCGGTAGAACGCGAAAGACCATTAAATATAATGGTCTTTCGCGTTCTACCGATTGTCTAATAAGTCAATCCAATATTTTACACAAAAATTGACTTTGCCCATGAATGCACCCCAATCACTCCACTTCAAGGTTATTGAACGCGAATCGAATTTATGAATAAAAAAAGCTGGAGTGCATCTACTCGTTATTATAGTTTTACTCTGACATGAACCGTTTTCAGATGATATCGATTTATCGAAAACTCAAAAAATACTATAAAATCTCATAGTTTGACATTTATCCACATTGAGTTCCATGTCATTTTTTAGAGCACTATTCAACAATGTTGTCAAGATCCCCCTGCACCTAAACACAAAAAAATCCTGCAAGGATTTGATAACTCGAAACATTTCCAAATCATCTGCTAAAAGTTAGAATGGACTACAAATTATGGCAGCTTTGATGTCATTAATAAAATTAATAACAATATTGGATCTTCGAACAGTCTCCATTCGTGAGCTCTTAGGGTCAAATCTTCGTTGGAATAGCCTGTATATTATGTGTATCATAATAATTAGCGTTATTTTCGTAGGCGGTGTGACACATCATAGCCACATCGGCAGGATTATGTTTTTTCAATAGTTATCACATAATAGTTAGCCTCGGTACACACGGGCTATTTTCAACGCGAATTAGTGGACGCAACAAACATGAAAGGTACGATTCACAAGTGAGCGTAAAACGTGCGTTTGAGGATATTCGACTGGGTACTCATTAGGTGTTTCGAAACACGCTTTTTGCTAGCGCGAGTTTCGAATAACAAGGGCTCTTATGTACCCGTACACATGCAAAACGAGCGTTTTCATCCAACGCTCGGAAAACGTGCGTTTCAAGATATTTTTTGAAGCGCGCGTTGAATATGCGTCAGGTGGGCGTTTCGAGATACATGTGTTCTTAGGCAGGCGTTCACACTTCAACGTGCGTCTTCATGACGATTTTATCCAATTTGAAAATGGAAATTGAACATTTCGATACTTACTCATTCATTGATGAAATCTACACCCATTCCCTGGCTACATACTATCACTAACATTGCTCCTCCAGAACTAAGACGAAAGGATGCCACTGCGAGGGCATGGGCTAAACTTCAACATCCAAACCACCCGCATGAATGTCCGGGAATGCCCTTTAAGGAAGTACCTGGGACCATTCAGAGACATTATTGATTCGACCCCTTCTGCACTGGACTGGCTACGTTCTCTGGATGTGGAGCTTTAATTTGATGTTTTGATCACATCTTTACCTACCTTTTTACTTATAAGTGTCTTTATTTTTTTATTTTTATGTTAGATATACTTTGTTTTATATACATGGTGACTATCATTTATACTTGTTCAGTGCTGTTGCTTTGCCAAACGATAAATAAATAAATAAATTGATGAGTTTCAAAAAAGACCAGGTTTGTGTGACATGACGACTCCTGAATATAAACATAAAATAATGAAAAAAAGGAATTGGGAAGAGATAGTCGAAATTCTCATTATTCATGGAAAAGTTCCAGATAAAAAAAATATTTTAGGGGGAACTGATAATGTCATCAACTGCATCCCTATTCATATTCTATGGTTTTCGAGTTTCAGTCCAGTTTGTGTTAGGATGTCAAAATGAAAACATTATACCGGCATGTTTTTTATAGCAATCCAGTAGCATGCTATCTTTTTCCCAAGAGACTTCCTTGCTTATTCATGCTATAAGATTGAGTTGTAATTTTTTCCTCTTGGGAAAACATATAAAGTACTGGATTGCTATGAAAAAGTGTTTGTATGATGTTTTCATTCAACATCCTAGCACAATCAGAAAAGAAAGACCGAAATTGAAATCTAACAAATTTTAATTTTAGCCTATAACTTGAAAACAAAAGAGTATAGAGGAACGCAGTTGATGCCTTTATCAGTTTCTCTAAAAAAGGCGACCGTAAAGTGTCATTCATTTTCCTCTCTTGTCTTGTCCACTCTGTACCGTGAAATGAAAGATGTACCCAAGAACCGACGCCTTTCAAGGAAAAGTGAATTGCTCAATATCATTAAAAGAGCACAAATTTCTCAAACGTAAACAACACATCAAGCATATCTATTTCCATATCCCTCAATAAATTCAGGAGCGTATAACAATGTTGATATCAGCATCAACACAGACTTCTCAGCAGTGGACTAGAGCTCGAACGCCACTGCAGACAGGGTGCGAATCATCACGAAGCCGGCAATCAGAAAGCTTAGATCTGTTTGAAAAAATGTTTCTTCTTTTTCTATTCAAAAGTAACGACTTCAAAGTGACAACAAGTTTTTCTTCTGGAGTTATTATCCTCTAAAAGTGGTTGATTTACTATCCAGTTTGATCATATTGAGTGGGTCATCAAATGATGTGACAGATTTTCTGACATAATTAAAAAACTTCGATGAATGTTGCCGTAATTTTGGATACAGTGATATTGGGTGCCCCCAAATTTTATTTTGTCTTTTGCATCGCCTTTTTTATCGACCGTAGAGGAACCACACACCACCAATCACTTTAGCATTAATTTTTGAAGTATTTACTGAACTGGTACGGTTTGCCCGCCCTAATTAATATAATATAACGCTGAACTAACGCCGAACTAACGCTGCAGTGTGTACGCTGCCAACGCGCGTTTAAACGCAATGCCAAACGCCTGATGTGTACTAAGCCTGTGTGGACAGCGGGGTACAACAGCGTTTCGCAGCTCACCGCGATCACGGTGTAGATATTGGCGAACTTTTGTTGATCGCATCGATGTACGCGACGTGGTGCGGTACGCCATTCGTAGCATGTCTTTACGCACCTTAACATACGAACAAAGCAAGTTGAAACATATAAAAATGTGATACTGACTTGAAGGGAAAGAAGTACGGCTCTGGCACGTTCGAATATCCTCTTGGAGTCTGCGTCAGGCGTAGGTGCCCAGATGGTGATGATGTACGTGACACCCAAAAGTGGCATCAGCACTAGCAGAGCCTTGGCCGCCTTGTGGTACTGCTGCGTCTCCACCGTATTCGCGGATCGCAGCTTGGTCACTAGCACCCACATGATGGCCACTAGAAAGATCAGATTCAACAGGAGGACGGCCACTTGCGGCGCTTGAAAAATCCAATCTACGAGGTGGGGGTTGAACCAGTCGCACTGCAATAAAAACATCTCTCTGTGACCCCGAACTGAAATGACAACAATCAATTTTTACGATGTAATAACCTCACAAACGACAAAACTATACTTCTGGAAATATACACTTCGCAATATTGGATTACTGTCTCGTTCCTTCATTTAACGACGCCGAAAGAAACAAATGTTCTAGTTTTGTCATATAGGGTGGTCGTTTCTTTCTAGCCACTCTGCGGTCAAGATTTTCGCGGAGAATGATGTGAATTTTGACAGTTTAACCTTCCTAATTACAATAAATTATTGTATAATGAAAATATCGTAAGTATAATATGTGTTCGAGAATGATACAGATGTTTCAGGACGTCTTTCTTAAATAAAATAAATTTTTGTTGATGGAGTATTGCTTCCACGCAGAGTTGCCAACGTTTATTCTTTGTGTGTGATGTAGAAAACTCTCCATTGAAATTTGATGTCTTCAAAACTGCGAAACGTAAATTATTAATAATTATAAATGAATCAAATTTTTCCTGGATCGCGGTAAATATTATTTGTTTTCAATGATTAGGTACCACCTAACATCCAGGCAAATATTTGAATAAAAATATACAGGCTGTGCAAGAATATTGCGTAGGTGATTCCTTGTCAGAAATAGGGTGGGCAATATTTGATATTTCTTACTTTTACTAGAAAGCTAACAAAAACTAAATAGAGCAGAAATTTTATGAGATCAAAGAATCAAAAAATTATCTGGGATTGTATAATAGCAAAATGTAGACAAAGCTGGGAGTGGCAAGTTCAAACAGGTCGTATAGGTAGGAAACCTGTCGATGCAGAATTTTGTCACAAGAACAGCAAATTTCGAAAGAGATTACAGGAGACCTCATTTGTGCTGATTCAAACAGACTATATGAAATTGATTTTCGAATGATATGATATGAAGAGAAAAGTTTCTTAGAAAAAACTGTGGGGGTGGCATTTTCTACCCCTTGCAATAATATGCGAATGCCCTCAAAAATGAGTTGGACATTCCATCTTGCATAAAAAGTCTCCTCTTTTTCATATTTGCTCGTTATTCAGTTTTTCATAAGAAAACTAACAATGGCGAAATCTCCAGGATTCTTATCCAAACAGATGTTTCAGAAAACTGGATATGAACATCACACCATAACAATAAATCACATCTCAATTTTCTGCTCAACTATTATTATACACCCAGGATAACAACTCGTCAAATGCTTTGCCAATTGTTCATGTCCTGTCGTAATGTTGTATTGCAACTATACTCTGTTCAATCCTAAGCGAGAGCAGTTCGCGCAGCGGTAGGAGGGCCTTCGGATAGTTGCTTTCCGTCAAGAGTCGAATCGAGGAGATTTCATACAATCGTTCAGTTTTAACTGAATGAACCCAAAATCTGGAGTTTCCGGAATTACTTTGTCGGAATTTCGCAAGATTCCGACCCAAATCTCTGAAACTCTGGTGTTTCCTGGAATTACCTTACCTTACGACCCTGGCAAATTTCGTTACATGTTGCAGATGTAAGAAAGTGTATCATCCAAGCTGCATCATAAAAATTTCTGGAATGTATGTAGGCGAGGATGGTGAGATAATATGCTGTGAAGATATAACCTCAAAAATGTATCAGTGCCATGAAAAGGATCTGGAAATACAAGTACTGAAAGAACAATGTGAAGATAAGGATCTAGAAATTCGGAAACTGAAATGTCGTATCTCTGATCTAAATGAAACTTACTTTGAACAGTCTTTGAATAAAGATCAAGCATCAGTGATAAATGAGGACTTTGAACAGTCTGATGCTGAATCTCAGGCGAAAGATGAAAAGAAACAACTTGAAGTGGATTATCTGAACAGGATATTAGATGAAAAATCCAACTTAATAACGGAACTGCATGATAAAATAAGTATTTTGAAGAAACATATAACCTTATTGGAAAAAATAGAAGGAAAAAACCTGACAGAAGCGTGTTTGACAGCAAATATGCACGGATGTACTACGGATAAATTCGTAACTCATGACAGCGTCCGGAACATCGCGAAGGAATCTGTAATGTTTACTCCAAACGATGAACTTGAAGCGGTTTGTAAGAATACTGAAGATAGTGCAGAAAACACTTCTAAGAAGGTTATTATTAATGTGGACGATGCAGATTTCTGCAAAAATAAGTCTTCTAGGGAAAGACGTCAGGTCAAGAGAAGAGAATTGGTGACTGGAACTGAGGCATGTTCGTCTGGTTTCGAGGGTGCACTTAGACGTGCTTGGATATATGTGGGGCGTGTAGGCGAAAAGGTCAATGAATCACAGATTATAAACCACTTGAAGGAAAAATTCCCAGAAGAAAATTTCTCCGTCGAGAAACTGCCAAAACGAGAATCATCGAATACTGCGTCTTTCAAAATTGGCGCAAGTCTGTCGCTATTGGAAGATCTCTATAGTCCTCAAACCTGGCCTTTGGGAGTGGTAGTCAGACGTTTTCGTCTCTTTCGAAAATTCACAAATAAGCAATAATACAACCAATACGGTAAAACCATCAAGTAATAATGCTAAATATGACGCAATATTGAACATCAACATCCAGTGCCTAGGCAACAAACTTGATATGGTTGAGAATATATTATACTCCGATGACTACAAGGTAGCATGTATCACCGAACATTGGATGAGTGAAAACCAACTGAATTGCGTGAACATACCAGGATATAGAGTTGCGAGCGCTTTTGCCCGTAGTACATATAAACACGGGGGCTGCATGATACTGGCGAGGGAGAACACCCACTATGAACCTGTGGAGACGATTAATCAGTTATCAATCGAAAAACACGTGGAATTATGTGCAATATTTGAAAAAAACACAAAAACTTATTATTTGTGTGTCTATAGGCCTCCCCAAGGAAGTTTTGATTTATTTGCAGAACGACTAGATGGAGCCATATGTATCATTGCGAGAAATTCAAATAATAGGCTACTGATGGCAGGTGATTTCAATATACATTTTGACGGAATTAACAACAAAGAGAAACTGAAGGTAAAGGAAATTCTCATCTCGTATGGTATGCATGTTGTCTTCAATCAGGCATCACGTGTTACACAGAGGTCGAGCAACTGTATCGACAATATTTTCACAAACGTTGATCCATCATCGTACAACGCAAAAACAATCGATTACCATTTGTCAGATCATATGGCTCAGAGGCTCGAATTAAAACAGGGAATTCCCCCAGAAAAACAAAAATATAGGACGATTCGGAAGATAAATGCGAATAATATTGCTCTTTTTCGTGAAAAATTGCAGAATATTGACTGGGGTTGTGTTCGTTTACGCTCGGCCCGTGATTCATTTAAAAAATTCCACCAAAGCCTGACAAGTTGTTTTAATGAATGCTTTCCTGAAAGAAAAGTAAAAGTAGTTGATACGTTTACGAGAAACTACTGGAATAAACCAGAAATAATCGATCTCAAGAAAAAATTAGATGCAGCTTGCACGATCCTTAAGGTTAAGAAGGATGAGAATTCTAAGAACCTTTATATGGAATTAAAGCGTCAATATAAAAGGCTTATAAATAACACCATCAAACTTGAAAATTCCAAATTCGTGAACAATGCAGAAAATAAAAGTCGTGCTTTGTGGCAGATCAAAAATTTGAGAATGAAGGCCAGGACCAGACGTTCATGTCCTTCGTCACTCTCAGAGGAAACGTTCAACACATATTTTTCGACTATCGCAGAGAAGTTAATTGGTCCTACTACAAGAACAGAACTAAGTGAAGAACTAGTCAGAAACAAAAAACTCAAAACCTTCCGATCATTTTTTCTGACCCCAACAACTCCGGAGGAAGTTATAAATGTGGTTTCTAAAATGAAGAACAAGGATACACAAGATGTTTATGGTTTTTCTGTTGGAATGCTGAAAAAAGTTATTGACTGTCTTGCTGATCCTATCTCAGACCTTATGATTGCTTTCAACAGGGCTACTTCCCAGATGAACTGAAGATCGCAAGGGTAGTACCAGTCCATAAGAAGGGCGATCCTGAGCAATATGAGAACTATAGGCCAATATCGATCTTACCGGCTGTTTCGAAGATCTTTGAGTCCATTTTTAAGTCTAGAATAGTGAAGTATCTAGAAGGTAATTCATTGCTTGGAAATAATCAACATGGCTTCAGGGAGGGGGGTCAACTGCCACGGCCCTGATTCATTTGGTCGAGTTTGTCTTGGAGGCATTCGACGAAGAAGAAGAAGTTATGTTAACTTGCGTAGATCTGAGCCGTGCGTTTGATTGTGTCAACCATGAAAAGCTTGTGCTGAAGTTGGAATACTTCGGGATAAGAGGACCAGCTTTGGAGTACCTGAAATCCTATCTGAGGGACCGCACCCAGGTGGTGGTTTTAGACGGTAACATGTCTTCGGAGATGAAGGTTCCTGCTGGTGTTCCCCAGGGATCTGTGCTCGGCCCGATTTTATTTTTGATTTATATAGATGACCTGATATGTAATGTTGCTACTGACGATGAAACTCTTTTTGCTGACGACACTACATTTCTGAACAGAGCAAATAATAGAAATTCTCTTCTAAGCAAGTCACAAGCAACTATAAAGGATGCTGTAAAATGGTTTGAAATGAATGACTTGAGAGTAAATTCAGAAAAAAACACAGGAGTTAATTACAAGTACAAAACATCATGATACGAAAACCATTACAATGCTTGGCGTTTCCATCAACGCTAATCTAACATGGGTGAAACATATCGACGACCTATGTCAAAAGCTCTCTACGGCTCTGTTCGCTATAAGACAGATTAAAAGCTTGGTTGGTGAAAGGGAGACATTGCTTGTATATCACGCACAGTTCCATAGTAGGATGACCTACGGCATCATCCTATGGGGAGCATCTCCGGAGGCAGAAAGGGTGTTCTTGAAACAGAAGAGGGCTTTGAGGCTGATGTCGGGTGTTAGCCAGGTCACCAGTTGTAGACCCCTTTTCAGGAGATATGGTATACTCACCACCGCATGCTGCTATATTCTCGAATGCCTTGTCAATTTTCACGAAAATAGAGACAGTTTCCCGAGGCATTCTGCTGTGCACGATCACGAAACGAGATTCAGACACAATTATTTAACCCCAAGACACAGGCTTAAGAGGACGCAGAATACTCACATCTTCAATGGAACAAAACTGTATAACAGACTGCCGCAACACCTGAAGTCACTGAATAGCACACTTTTCAGAGGGAAAGTCAAATCGGTGCTCAAGAAATGCGCGTTTTACTCGATGGATGAATTCATGACGTACCAGTTCTAGTCACTAAACTTTCTGTGTTTGTCTGTGATTAATGTGTGTTGGTATATCATTTGAATGTTTATATTTCGTATTTTATGATTGTTTTATTGATATGCTATATATCTGTATATAATTGTATCCTTACTTGACATTCCCTGTAATTATTTGAGGGTAATTAATAAATTAAATTAAATAAATTAAATTAAATCTTTTGGGGCGGTCGAAGGGAGCGTTGTTATGACCGTTTGACCAATACGAGCTTTATTGTGCGCAAACCAGACGATTCTGTTAGTATTAATTGCTCTCGCTTAAATTTGAACAGAGTATAGTCAGCCATAGTCAAGAACCGTTTCTCACGATTCATAGATCGTATGTGCTACTCATCTAAAAATAACGAAAGTGAAACTTATATCTACAACAGAGATCTACAATTTTCATGTCAGCAATTTTCCCATCAATATCAGTTTTAAAAAAAAAAATGGTTTTTCAGATAAGTTTCATTTTTGCCAAGAAGTAGTATTCTTTCCGGACCCAAATAATTTGAGTATTACGTTTAAAGAACTCTAAACTCTCTACTTCGATTCTTTTCAAAACTGCGTCTCTACAAAATCGCAACCTAAATTCGAAGGGTAAAGTATTAAGCTCTGAGAATAAACACGAATTCTCCAGATCCTTAAAAAATTTTGACTGTACTCTAGTCATAATGATGTTAACTCAAAAGATGTGAGATGTTTTTCAAATATTGTTTATCCTTCGCTTTAAAAATTGTTCACCTTTGGAATCTTTTTTTTTTCTTTTTTTTTCAATATATATTCACGACAAAACCAAAGTAGAATATAACAGGGCAAAAAGCAGATATGTTTTATAAACAAATTGCCAACTCTGAGAACAAAACTTAAGCAACCTTGAATATATTATTATATATATTATAAATATATTCACCATAAATTCCTTGCAGGAATTTTCGGATATATATATATATATATTTTTTTTCCATATACCTTATTATATATTTTGACTCACTTAGGGCCAGTTTCATAAACGTTTCAATGGACAATCGAAATTCAAATTCAACTGGAACACCGGTTTCTGTATTCCCAAACTGGCCTTCAAGCTGATGTTGAATTTCAATTCTCAGTCGACAAGTTTATGAAACCGGCCCTGAGACTGTTCAGTAAGAACATATTTTCAGCTTCAATCGTGGCTTGGGAACGAGATAATCGCAACAGATTAGGGTTGGAAACAAACAGCGGAGGGGCGCAGTAGAGCCGAATTTAACAAATTAATACCCGATCAATTCCTGTTGCAGTTGTGAGAAGGTTGTTCTTCTGTTGAATGCGTTGGCAGGAAAAATTATCCTCAATGAACGAAATTGGTTTAATTTAGAAAATTGTTCGAACGCTGAAAGTCAATGTTTATAAAGGAGAGAGGGGTTTGAAGGAAATAAAAACAAATCAGTGAACTACTACTGAAACATAACACAATGAAACTTTCAGCGATTCTAAAGGATCTTTTAGTTTTTTCAAGATTAGGGAAAAATAAATGTTTTGAAAAATCTTCAATTTTTTTTCATATAGGTGCACAATTTTCATTCCCTTCATAATTATCAGCCATGATATGACATTTTCATAATGCTTCAGAAATATGAAAATACTAGGAGATACAACTTGGTCACTGCGACATGCAAAAACTGTAGTTGATATGATTGAAAACTACTCCGCAAAACCCCTAAATCTCAGGATAACATTTCACGGTACATTGACTCAATATATGAATACATTTTCATCTGATTTTCAGTAAAAACCGAAAATCATATCAATGGATAAATAAAATAATAAATATGATAATCACCACGAAACAAATGATCTGATCGATTTTTCACGTTTCGTTCATTTGCTTCATTGCAGAGTAGCATTTTTTCAGCATTCATCGAAAGTAGATATGACAAATCGAGAGTAGATGTTACAAAGAATATGTGAGACAAAACTGAAGTTTGCAGGCGGCTCAATTTTAGGAAGAAAACCTCCTGCAGAAATCTCGGAATACTACTACTGTTTCTTGTTGAGGACAAAATGTTTCAGCTTTTCGAAAATATTGGGGGAGGATCAAGAAAGGGACTGCAAAAATTATAAATCTCTTCATAACGTACAACTTTTACATTCAAATTTGTTCGATACTGTTCACAGTATGAAGACGAAAACCTTTTTGCAATAGATTGTTCAAGAATATGCCTCGGTGGGATAACTTCAACGAGTTTTGTCGTTGCTATCAGCCTAAGTCACTGATTAAAAGAGAATCTTATTGATTTCCAGTACCCTTTCACCATCCTCTTTCTATTCTTGGTAAAAAATGTAGGTCCATTGAGATGGCCATCCATTACATCGCAACAAAAGTTCCTGCTCTTTTAGAGCAGGTGGATTATATTCTTACCATAAATTCGAATTTCACGAATTTGAGTAGCTTTCATCTGTGAAAACTATTCTAGAGAGGAATCGTAGATTATTCAATACGAGTTTTTCGAAGAATTCAGGTTTCTAAAATAATTTTTGCACTAATGCGTACCTACGCTTGCTCAGCCTTGAATCCCTCATTTGGCATCATTTCTTAGACATAGCCGCACTATAAAAATATAAAATGAAAACGATGCTAACCAAAGCTCAGGACCATCATCCAAAGAGCTATATAGGGTGAACGAAGCTCCCGAGAGATCTAGGAGGAAGAGGCATTATGGACTTATATGATCGTTTGATGTTTCAGGAAATTAAAGGACATCAGGAATGCTTCCACAAAAATCCATTTCGTCTGAACTCCATCGAGCAGTCTCTGATGCTGGTTGTTCTATCTACTCCGTAATGATAACAACATCATATACACGTCGAAGATTATACTGAAGAATGTATAATCAAATTAAATGATGAAAATAGCTGCAAATATCACTTCAGAAAATTTTATCTATTTATATTTACTATGGATTTATCATTATGAACATCGACATATGGATGAATAAAATTTCGAAAGAATTTAATTTTTCTGTCATATACGCAATCGATATTCGATATATTGCTTATTTCGAGTTGACAATTTAAAATCGACTAGATGCTCGAATTGGCCATCATGTAACGTAAATTAATGGCATGCCGTACCTGTTTTGACATTAACTTGATAATTATAATTAAAATTAATATGGGTGAGATATAAAACTAGTATTTTAATATAACGTTTTGATTTTGATGACGAAACATGATCATTATTAACAAAATGTAATAAGTGAACTTGTATTTTATTGGATGTAAAATAATATGTACATTTTTCAGCTGACAGCATTGACAAAGGACGTCAATCATTGAGATATTTCAAAATGCAATACATTCGTTTATTAATAAATAACCATTGACAAATTAACAATTCACTCTTCTGAAGATTTTGCGATTTTGTCTCATGAAAGCGTCTGATATAAGATATAAACTCCGAAACATAAAGTGTTTTATGGTTCGAAGATTTAATAGATTCCTCATTGTTAGCTAACAATCTGAAATATATCATTTATCATGGAAATAAAAAATATCACTTTCCGCTATGATCTTCTCAAAAAGAATATTTATATCAATAATTTGATTTATCAAGGGAATTTCAATTAAGAAATTCCAGTGATAGTAAACATTCTTGTCAACATGACTGATGATCGAATATTTCCGTGTATTTCAATAGTGTGTCAGCTGAGTTGTATCAGATTAATTCACCTGTATTATGTCACTGTTTGTCGTACCGTTTTGTATGCGCCTGACATAAAATACTTTCAGATTACGACTCCACGAAATAGGTTCTCCCAGAGGCAGGTGAGGCAGTACCATACCAAATAAATTCTGGAAAATGCATGTACTAATTTCATTGATCGAATACTTTAATATTTCATTTCATTTCCCTCTAATTATTCTTCGGTCTCAATTTCCCATCATAGTTTGTCTCTGTGATTGTGTGATTTTTTTTCGAGAAGATTTTTCATGTTGATCGTACCAGATTCACAATTGAAACGTCGCAGAGGATTTGAAGTGGCAGATAAAACACAATAGGTGAGAAAATTTTTTTTATATAATTTTTTCGACGTAAATGTAGATATTATTGCAACTCTAATACAGGTTAGGTTTTATGACATTGAAAGACTACGTTTCATCAATCTGTTGAATAATTCAAAATTCTCCATTTATGGAATGAGAATCCGCGTGCGAGCTTTTGAAATATTTGACGACGCATTATAATATTTTAAAAATGAATCAACCAAAAGCACAAACCTTATGAAACTTTTGACATAATTTTGAACATTTTAAATTATTATGTCTTATTGTTGTTTTGCCAGTGCCACCTGCTTCTACAGAACTACGTCGAGGTTTTATGAAGTCATAGTATGAAAACATATTAATAGATGAGGTAATAGATCATTTCGTTGAACAGATGAATGACGAATGGCAGAATTCGAATATTTATAACTCGATTTATAAATAATTTTTTTTACAACTTTAAAAACATATCCTTTATTATACGCTTCTCGATGATTTTGTTGGAAAATAAAATATTCAGGATTTTTATATTAAGAGCAATGCAATATGTCGAAAAAAATTCAAAAATCATTTTTTATGGTATTATACCAATAGATTTTTAACTGAAGATATGAACAAATTGGTCGATATCAGCCATGATATAATGGTATTTATTTTGGATTAAAAAATTCAAATTATTAGTAAAGAAATTGTTCATAATGATATTTATTTTCTGATGCGCGTGCCTCACCATCTTATGATGTCACGAGCCGACACTAGGTTCTGCACATAATTGAACCTTACTGACTGGTTCTTGAACAACGAGTATATATTTCTAAATTCAATTTGAACTGTCAAAGCAGAGATCCCGATAACTTCGAATTGCATTTTTGAAATGCAAATTTTAAGTTTGGGCCCATTTAATGAATTTCACACAGTTTGAATCGAGAGTAGACCTTGGTAAACTGGAATTCAACTTACCGTATTTGCTGGATCACCCTCAGTTGAGATGAATGTTTTTAGGATTACCCACACGGCAATGAAACATAAAGGAACCACTGAAAATTGACATTATTAGTAAGTTATCTCAGCGGAAAAACTGCTAGTGTATCAGTTTACTTAAAGACATCGAAAGTGTGGTTGCATCCGGATCAATGAATAACTCAAACTGGATTTTTTTTCACAACGGAATAACCATATTTGAACAATGGCCTCATAACAATATCAGAGTTTAATCCTCCAGATTTCATTCTAATGATACAAAAGCAGACTAATAGACATACATTTTTCAATTTTTATTCAGTTTTCTTGATATACTAATTAGAGTTTTTTTTCCTGAATCCTTGATTCTCTCCAATAATGCACACATCGAATTCAACTGTTTAAGTGGTTGTGAGGTTTTATCGACTCTAAGATCCTGTTGATCTTTTTGTGTTATATTGAACTAACAAAAGCAAAAAGACATAGTTGAAGTTGTTCTTAACCAATGAATTCCGGAAGAGCGTATCCTTTCTGCTCCAAAATTTTGGAAGCAACAACTGAATCGCTGGGCTAATCCCAGGCTCCCATAGCTCGGGGATGTTTCTGAAATAATTTTGAAGGACGGCTTAGTTCGCTCAATAATTCCACTGGTAGTCCTCTCGAACACCGCATGAACTATTTACCCTCAACTTACTCAACGTACTTTATCACGAATAAGACATATCTTAAGCTTTTTCTTCCTCTCACAAGTATCAATGGAGACGAAATGGCCACCAAGGATTTGGGGTTGACCCTCAACAGTTTCCTCACAATTACTTACCATTTATAGTTTGAGGCTTTCACGACCGGATATAGTGACATTTAGAGATTCTTCCGGGCTTATTGGCCCTGGTCTATTAGGAATTATTTCACCTAACTTTTCGCCTACATCTACGGCAGGCATCGTCAGAAGATTCTTGGTCTGGAATTGTAACTCGACCGTTGAAATTCTGACAGTGTTCATGATAGCTCAGAAAAATATGGAGTAGCCTAAGAATAACATCAACTCTTCTTCAGAGTTCTTTATCTGAACAGACAAGAGTACCTACTCATTAGAAAAACTGAAAAAATGCTCCGATATTTTTGGGATATTTCAGAACTGCAATGTAGCTCGAAAGCGAATCGATATACATATTTATGAATACATATTATTTCAACCAACGAAATCCGGAGTCCTTGAAAATCTTTTTCAAACACTCATAGTTGACGACATGCTCAAAATGATTATCGCTTCTCAAGAGCCTGATTTTCGAAGTACTCAGCGCTTAGCTTCCGAAGCAATAATATTTAGTGCTCTGATTCAGGGACATTTGAAAACAAGCAAAATTATAAAAATTTTCAAATTATATCACTCAAAATAAAGAAAAAGTAATCAGAACCTCAAGAACCAAAAAGGATTCGAGTGTGTTCTCTTCCTGAAGAACATCTAGTTGTTAGAATTCGTATGTTGAATTTTAATTTGTCACTTGGACAGTAAGTGGGATATTTCCTTCATGTATTCTCTGTATCATGTCCAGATTACAGCCTTGATGTGTCTTTCAGATCTTGATCTGATAATTCGAGTTCTGGCGTTATTTTTGTTTCGATAACTATTGCAATGATTCCAGTAAATTGTTCGAGAAATTTTTGTTAGTCGTGAACCCATAGTTCTCAAAAATTATATACCATACCTTTATCGTGAATTTTTCAGTTGAAGTTTCACATAATTTATCATGAAAGTTGGCATGAAGAGAGCCGTCTACCATTAGAAAATATATTATCTAGGCCTTTATGAATATAACGAAAGAAAAACCTCATTTGAATGAATTAAAATGCACCACTCACCCCATCCTATCAAAAGATAAATTCTCAATTTGAAGTTCTCCCTTGTCAGTGTTTCAACAACCAGAAATACAAGTAGAGACCTGCAACATTACATTCATTTTTAATACATCCATTTTTAAAATGGCATATAAATCATTTACCTTCTACGAACATCCAGAAAAACGTTGTGATATGAAAATAATGTAAAAGAGTTATAATGAATACACATGGTACTGATATGTTGAAGCTCGTGTTCAGCTGAAAATTAAATTATTGGATCGAAATGAAAACAGTTAGGATGACCCAATTTACCGAGATCAACGTTATTATCCACATTGTGTACGTTAACATGTAAGACCACATGAGGTTCATATGTATGGTATTCCTCAAGCATCTGAGTTCCCTAAAACCAAAATGCAGTTGAGAATTATTAAGGCACCCTATTATATTGAAGTGCAGCACTACTTTCGAATGAAAAGTCCAGAAAGAATGTGAGTATTTAATTCGTTATTTCAGTTAGAATAGACAGTCATAAGCTTTCGCGTGCTTGTTTAAATCCATAGCCATGGGGTCAGTTTCACAAAACTTTGATTATACCGTCAAATTATTATAGCCACCGCAATTCGTTGAAATTTCAAAACGAGTGATTCGATTGGTTCGAATTTAGGTAAGATTTTTTAATCGTACAATTAAACCTTCGTAAACCCGCCCATAGACTAAAATTAATAATACCTAATATGTCTTTGCTCATCACCAATATACCTATAAGTAAATAAAAACCGAGCCATGTTTTGCATTGTCATCGCTTGAACGGCTGAACTGTTTTCGCACATTCTCTTTTTGTTGTGTTTATTATTGTCAATAGAAAGTTCTCACGTAAGAAAAAATTGAGAAATTTACACGGAATATCGAAATATTCAAGAAATTCTAACGATGGTCTAGCGCATTCGCCAATTTGATACTTGAGTATTTTTTTTAATGAATCCATAATAAATGAATTTAAATATAACACAAATTTTCATTCGATTAGTTATAAATAATTTTGATAATGGGTTTATCAATTCAGCTCATTTTTTTTTCAAATTTTTGCAGAAGCAAAAAGAAGGTTCTCAAAAAGATGAAACTAGGAAAACTGCACTAAAAATCAAGAAATACTTGCCGCCACAAAATTCGGAGTTTCCATTACTCGAAAAGTTCATTTTGTTGAATGACACTTGTTGCTTTTAGTTCGAGTTTCAATGAATAAGAAAACCCAGTGGTAACCGCTGACTGACGCGA